>JASDQU010817218.1:0-35962 GCA_032191745.1 Picea mariana | reverse complement strand
GATCATTCAGAGATCAGAGCTCCGTGTTGTCAGAAGCCATGCAGACGCAAAGCCTTCAATGCTCTTTCCTGGTTCCGCCGCTGTTGTTAATTTGAGTATATATAGGCGTTTTCGCCATTTTTGTAGGGATCGATGGTAGAGCGAAGCTCCCGACTATATTGTTTTCAGTCATTCTCTGGTTCCTTGTTATGCCTCTGTGTCTGAGATTTCTTGGTATATAACAAACAGTTCTCTCCCTTTTTCATCTCTGTTTCATCTGTTGCTTGAGGATTCACAGTAGTGCTACGTTGCAGCAAAGGATTTGTTGTGGCGGTGTCGTGCCCTCTGGTTTTTCATGTGTTTGAATGTAAAAGGATTCTTTGCGTTTGAACTCATTTCCTCTTTAAATCTGTTGCATACCGGATGTCTGTAACAGATCATAGCGCTCTTCTCGCGCGACTCTTCCACCTACTCGCCCTTTATTGCAACTCACTGTTTGAAGTTTACGAAAGACCTCACTCGTTCATGCATGCTTGGTCTGGTTTCTGAGTTGATACGATACGGTTCTGAGTTTCCTTCCGTTTGATCACCCTCTAAAACAAAGCGTGACATTAAATCTGATGGGCTTCGGGCTCTGCTCCTGCTAGCAATCCAGGAGTGACTTCCGAACGCCAACAATAGCAGAAATGGGAGAGTATATCCATGGACTTTATCACAAGGCTACCAAAGGTCTAGGGTAGATATTGTATCTATATCGTGGTCAATCGATTGAACAAATTTATACACTTCTTTTCCATATCCTGAGAGTATAGGGCAACACAAGTAGCAGAGAAATTCTTCATAGAGGTATTCGGACTTCATGGGCTACCAAAATATATTGTTAGTAACAGGAACAACAATTTCTTCAATGCTTTTTGGCAGGAGTTGTTCAGATTGGTTGACACAAAGTTGACCCCCAACACCAGTTATCACCCTCAAACAGATGGCCAAATGAATATTGTGAATAAATGGCTTGAAGGATATTTATTTAACTATGTGTTAGAGTAGCATAAAGCATGGGTTAAGTGGTTTCATCTAGGAGAACATTGCTATAACACCACTCATCACATGTCAATTGACATTACACCATTTAGAGCATTATATGGGTACAATGCTCCTTCATTTGTTGACTTGGAATTTGGGGACAATAGGGCTCCCAAAGCCAAGGATTGGATCCAAGAGAGCTAGGACATACTCAAGGCTCTCAAGGACAACTTACAGACAACCAAAAATTAGCAAAAGCTATATGCAGACAGGAACAGGGTTGAGCACACTTTCAAGGTGGGAGACTTGGTTTTCTTGAGGCTACAACCATACAAACAATATTCATTGAATAAAAGTGGAGCAGAAAATCTTAATCCATGTTTCTATGGGCCTTACAGGGTGGTTCGGAGAGTTGGAGAATTGGCTTATGAACTGGAGTTGCCAGAGGGAAGCAAAATCCATAATGTGTTTCACGTCTCATGTCTCAAAAAATCATTGGGACAATAAGTCACCACTTTGGCAGAGCTAATTTCATTAGATGAGGAGGGGCAGTTAGTATTGGTCCCTGAGGAGGTATTGGAGTTCAGAGAGAGGAAACTCTGCAACAGGGTGATTCGAGAATACCTCATCAAATGGAAGTACCAACAGAGGATGTCGCGTGGGAGGGTGATCAGATCTTACAACATCCAAATTTGAAGTTGCTTGAGGACAAGCAATATCGGGAAGGGAAGACTATAATGTCCCTTTCCAAATGAGTCTTCTAGATGAATTGAGGAAATGGCCTAAGTAATTCCCATGGGCCATAGTCAGGAAATTAAAAAGGGAATTAATTAAAAAATTATAGATGATAATGATCAAAGTGGGAAAAGGCACCTAAGTGACTATGGGGAATGTGAAGAGTCACTTAAATTGATTAAAAGGTAAAAGGGTCGCAAAAGAGTCGATGAATGAATAAAAGGGGAAAAATAGGGCACCCTATCTCATTCTCGCATTAGTATTTTTTTATTTCTCATTGAGAGAGCTCATTGTGGTTTTGGAACTCTTCGGATAGAAACCCTAAGAGTATTTTTTGGGATTGGCTTTGGTGGTGAGACAAATCCACCCTAGTTAGTCAAATTATGGAAGAGATCATATAGATTTATTCATGGTGCTTTAGTGTATCTAAGTATTCCTCTGTTTTTCCAGCTAAGTTTTGATTTGCAGCTGAGTTCAATTGTCGTCGGCTGAGTTCTTTCTTGAAGAATTCGATTTGGAACCTTGTGGAGGTCGAGCTGCCTTGAGACTTCATTTTTTTGGATGGTGGGAAGCATTCTTTGTGACTGGAGATCAATTTCCCTGGAAGGACGAACTGGTGTCTATGGAAGGCGAATTTTTGAAGGTATGGAGCTGAGTTTGGGTCATTTGTTGTTGTAGAGACTAAGATCTCTTACCTAGACCAAATATTCTTACTATTGGGTCATATACTCAACCAAAGACAGTGTATTTCCTTGCTAAGTGGGCACATATCAGAACTCGATGTATTATTCAGAGTCTATTTCTTGTGGATGCATTGGGAGTGTGGGTCAATATTTTAACTGGTGGAGGTGACTCTTCTTTATTTGGGTGCATTCTTCTTGCAGTTGAGACAACACCTGTGGTGGATTTTGACTTGTAGGGAATGTGAGCATTGTGGCAGCTATCTATAAACCATTCACTTCATTCATGTAATGACTGTCTACAAAAAATAACAACGGGTTCTTCATCAGATATCTAGTGTCTATTTGTTGATTATTCTCTAGGTAATGATTGCTGCAAAAATTTAATACTACGATAGCCTTGAGTTTCATGTATTGGTGTTTAAAATAAACCATAATAGAACTAGTTATTTTTTTTTGGTTTTCTATCTTGTACTGTGGATTCGAAATACATTTAAAGGGGGAAGCTGTAAATTGCTTTAACCTTTTTGCAAGTTGAAAATATTCAAGTAATTTAAATAGCAAGGGGTTTGATGGAATATCCACACAATAATTGAGGTAAAATTCAAAAACATTATCAAGGGACATTACATTTGAACACTTCCCTAAGATCTCATCGGTTCAAGTTCGTAATAATATGCAATCATCACAAGACCCCTATGTAATATAATAATGACATAGAGGGAATGACATGGGGCATGCTTCTAGTTTTATGAATAGTGGTAGGGAGACTTTGGGCAAAGTATGCTATTGTAATATGATTGTATCAAGTATGGACATATGAAATTGTAAATTATGCTTTAGAAGTAACTGTTATAACCTCAAATTTTCTCTCCTCAATGCTACCAATAATAAGTAGTACAACTGCCAAATGTTGACATACAGGTACCTTGAGAGATGATTATTCTCTTCATATGAATCATATGTGCCCTACCTCAAAAAAACATGTATGCCACTATGTCACTATGTCTCTCCTCGTGTGAATCATGTTTTTTTTTTGTTAGTTAATTGTTTCCTACTAGTTTATTACATATGAAATATGTTTTCAAATATCTACTCCATTTTTTAACATTAGGTATCAAATACAAGAGTTTTAATCTTGGTAGATCATAGAGATGACATTCCTAGTTCACATAATTAGTAAATGGATACAAGTTAGTCCTACATAAGCATGTGTGAACAATGATAATTTTTTTATTTTCTATTTGTGGATGCATGCAACATGGGTATAGTTGGATATGCATTTAATCAACTTGGAGAATGTTTTGACCAGTTTTGTAGGTGGAGTTACATGGGTGTTGGCGGTTTGTCCCTGTTATCCCCCATGCTAGGGATAACTAAGGAGATGATGTCTTGATTCCCTCGGGTTGCAGAAATGGAGTACCGAGAGGTATATGAGAAGACATAGGCCCCTTATCTTACCACACATCACTATTTGATCGATGGCAGAAACGTCCACCACACTAGCTTGGCTCACAAAGGACAATAAGTCTTTCTCCATGAGGTAATAAGTTCGGTGTTGTGGTAAGTTTCATTCTAATAATGAATCATTTGAACATGTTTCAAAGGTTCCTTTCCTGATTTTGAAAATGTTTGCTTGGAAATTATGTCATTTTCCTGATTTCACCTTGGTGGTTGACATGTTTCCCTAGTAAGTGGTCACCCTCGGGAAAAGGGTTTCTACTAGGTGGTCTCCTTGAAAGGTCATTTTACCACTCCCACACATACTTGTCACTTTCCATACTTCTTCCCTTTCGTTTCCTCATCTTTTGGGTTTTTGGGCATATTGACCCAAGAAGGGCTTGTACCTCATTTCATGGGAAGAAGGGGCTAAAGGCCTGGAGGTAGATTGTAGTTTCTATAAAAGAATAAGAAATGCATGCTAAAAAAAAAGTGAACACAACAAATAAGGACCATCAAAATCCGGTCGAACTTGATCTCTACCTACTCAGTGCCCACCCTGATCCCAAATTACAATTGCTAAAGCTTGAAACCTTGTAAAGAGGACTAGAAAATTACAACTAAATGAAAGCAAGGATTGGAGAGATGGATAAAGGGGGGTCTGGGAAAAATAGCACCTAAATAGTTGGTAACTCAAGAGAAAGGACACCCTCTATAGAGGCACCATAAATGAGACAATATGAGCCTTTGTATGTCAAGAAACCCCATGCCCAAAAGTCACACCCCCATCCACCTCATACTCTTTACAAGACTTAGAGAGGGTCCTCTTGGAAAAAACTCCTTGACTTGGGAATGATCTACAAAATAGGTCACCATGAAAACCCTCTCATACTTAAATTTGGCAAGTTGTATAAGGTCTTTAAGAATTTTTTTATTTTGAAAAGGGGGGATTTGATGCACATGTTTGGGTGATTCTTTTGTTGTATATGGATTACTTGGCATAATACTTGTGACTTGTGGACCCTTGGAGGATGAATTTGTTTGTCTTTGAGGGACCTTTCCAGGTGAAAGTATTTTCATGGAGGCACAAAGTTACTTGAACCTTCATAGGGGCATGAAGCCCACAGGTTGGATGATGCACCCCTCTCTTATTGGACACATGGGAGGATGAAAATTTCCTTTGGAGGCACTTGGAGACCATGAGATGATCATATTCCAGCCCCTTGCACCCCAATGTTGGCCTTTGGAGGCCTAAGGCATCATCTTCTAGGCTCTAGATGTCACATGGGCTTAGGGTTTTTGATGGGGGTTCTCATGGTTTATGGTGATATGACATGGTTTGATGGAGAGAGAGACACTTCCCATGCACTAGAGCACTTGGTGGTAGGGCACATGGCCTTTGGAGGCCCAACACCAAAGATCTTCATGTCTCTCTTGGAGGTCTAACATCACCCTTTAGGGCATGACATCACCCATAAAAGCAGAAATTACTTTATGTATTTGTAATTTTAAGTTGTAAAGGATAGATAGTGAGCGTCGACCTCTCTAATTTGATGTTGAATTTTGGAGAAGTGGACAAATTGTTTTTTAGTGATATTGTATAAATAAAGGTAACTTTTATTTCATTTGGACATAACTCACTTGAGCATTACATACTCTTGGCTAAATTTTTTGCCCTACTTGGGAAAATCACTTTATCTCTCTCTTGTGTTATTTGGATGCTAGTACTTGTCTTTTAGTGAATAAAAAATAGGCACTATCTCTTGGATTCTTTATTCTTGGTATGTTGGTGGAATATTCTTGATAAGGAAGGGTTTCTTCACACTTTTCTTGGAATTGGTAAGGAATTTATGCATTAATTTTGTTGTTCTCTTCTTGTTTCAAGCTAAATTTGTATAAACCTTTGGAGGAATATAAGGGAATACACCCTCCATCAAGATATACTTTGTTATCAATGAATAATCTACTTTGCAGAGGTTTCTACAAGGAGTAAAATAGGTTACACCCTTGTAGATTTACATTGCTATATTTTGTTTGCTCTAGGGTGTTGATAGTTTGGTTGTCATTGATGTCAACCCTTGAAGAAGCCCCGACGATGTGGTTTTGGTACCCGAAGGTGAATGAAAAATATGGACATGATGGACATAGTAAATATAGGAAATACACTCATACATGGATAGTAATCATCATGCCATTTCTGGCGATATGTGTAACTCCACGTAGTTCCTCACGGATAGGGAGATATGGCCTTGAGAAGTTTGTAATCCCCGAAGAAGTGGTCAAGAAGCCCCTAGTTAGTTACAAGTCTTTAAAGAAAGGATAAAGTTGTTGTAACAAGAAAACCCTATAAGCCATAAATTAAGGAAAGGAGATACCTAGCACAAGTATAAATATACCTCAAGGATTCATTCACTAGTACACTCACACACTCATTCATTGATTATCTATCTTGTGAACTAGTGATATTTTGCTAAGGTTGTGATGGAATTTTTCTGAGGTAGAAAAAGAGGGTTGAAGGTGAAATTCTTGGGGTTTTAGAAAACCCTATTTTCTGAGGTATCCATGAGTTACAGGTCAGCAAGGCGTGGATGTACGTGGGCTGTAGTGGAGGAAAGTGCAGATATTCGTGGGCTGTAGAAGAGAAAGTCACGTATCTATGAAAATATTACGAAAGTTTCAGCAGGTGTTGATACCAGGTCCCTAAAGGTTTGAAGGGAGTCCACAAGTCAACATCTCAGAGATTTGGGTCAGCGACATAGGTATTGGTATGGTTGTATACTTGTTTTGATGGTTATTTTTTGTCATGATATGGTGTATACTTGTGGCATACTTTGTATGGTTGGTTTGGTATTTGGATATGGTATATCATGGTTGCTTGGATGAGTGAGGAGCACTCTTATATCTGGTTCAACATATGACATGGTTCTTATAGTTCATATCTTTGAGTTGATTATACATGGTTGAGGCATATTCATGTTGTATGGTGGCATATGCATGAGAGACATGCATTGGTTCTTTGAGATACTTCATTGATGATATGGTACATATATGCATATGGTTGATGGTATAGTATATGGTACAGGTTACACATGGTTGATTCTCTAGTTCATGATTCACTATTCCTTATTGAGGTATCTTTGGTTCATGATTGATGCATGAGATAGTATGTATGTTGGTATATAGTTGATTCATGGTATGGTATAGGTGTTAGTTGATTCATGAGAAGATACAGGTTGATGATACAGTGACAATGACTGAGATAGTGGAACAATGGTAGTGATAGTAAAAGTGACAAAGACAGAGTAACAAAGATAGTGGCACAATGGTAGTGACAGTGGAAGTGACAGTGGCAAAGTTTGTAATAGTGATAGTTGGTCTACACTTATATTTCAGGGAGGTAGGATAGGGCAAGGATAGGTAGCTGTATCCACCTTCTTGTTTGAGCTGGAGAACTCAGGGGGTTGTATCCTCCTTCTAGTTGGAGCTAGAGAATTCAAGGAGTCATAGTTTCCTTCAAGTTGGAGCCTGCGAATAAGTGGTTGGAGCCTCCTTCCAGTTGTAGTTGGAGAATTAGGAATTTGGTGCTTCCAATGAATGTATTCTTTTGATATATAAGAAATTCATTCAGTGGTTTTCTCCCATTTGGGTTTCCATGTAAATTCTAGTGTACTAGGTATCTATTGTGATTTAATGTTGTTTATGCTTACACTATTGATGATTTATTGAATATTAATAATAAACTGATAAATATTGTTGGAGAATATACTATGGTTAAAAGTATTATAATTACTCATTACTAATTCACCCCCTCTCAGTAATCCAACAATTGGTATCAGAGCAGGTCCTTCAAGAAGCAGTCTAATCACTGGAAGGAGATCATGGATTATGCTAATATTGGGGTACCACAGTTTGATGGTGAGAACTATGCCTTCTGGAGTAGACGAATGAAATCATATGTGCAGGCACAAGGATTTGACGTGTGGCGAGAAGTAGTAGATGGGTACAAAACACCAACAACTCCCCCAACAGATAAGGATGGAAAGAAACTTGAATATAATGATGAAAGATTCAAAAATGTCATCTTGAATGGTTTGACTGAATCAATATACACTAAGGTTTTCAACTATGAATCCACAAAAGAAATATGGGACAAATTTAAGAATATCTATGAAGGAGATGATAAAGTCAAGGAAGCTAAACTTCAAACCTTCAGTGTCAAGTTCAAAAAATTAAAGATGAATGAAGATGAAAACATAGCAGCTTACTTTCTATGAATCGATGAAATAGTAAACATTATCAAAGGTTTGGGAGACGATATGAAGGCATGGGTCGTTGTTAAGAAGGCACTAAGATCTCTATGAATGAGATTTGACCCAAATATTTCATCTCTAGAAGAAAGAGTGGACCTAGATACAATGACCATAGTTGAGTTACACGAGATATTGATTTCCTATGAGATGAGGATAGAGCATGATAATACAATCACGAAGGAAGAAACATTCAAAGAATCCAAGGAGACAAAGAAGAAAGATAAACAAAAGCCAAATTCACACTATAGCTGCAGCGATGATTCAAAGGAAGATGAAGAGGTGGATAACTTCATCAGAAGGTTAAAAAGAGGAACCAAAAGATACAAAGGTATGATTCCATTGAATTGTTTTAATTGTGATGGTGTTGGTCATTTTTCTAATAAATGTCCCTATAATAAAAAGAAAGGTAATGAAGAAGATGACTCTAAAAATAAAAAGAAAATCCAAAAGGATAGAAGAAGCAAAAGTAATTGTTTTAAAAAAAGTCTCTTCACCAAGGAAGATATTTCCTCATTAGATGAAGATGAAGTCGGTGGCAGTGATACAAAAAGGGAACCATTCATGGAAATAGAAGACTTCGACGAAGAAGGCTCTGAAAAAGAATGTGAAGAGGTAGAACTCGATTACAGGGAAGAATTGATGTGTGCCATAGAAGCTATAAAGAAGGGAAAGAAGAAAAACAAGTCACTCCAGGAAGAACTAAATAAGAAAGAAGAAAGGTAATGAAGAAGATGACTCTAAAAAGAAAAATCAAATCCAAAAGGATAGAAGAAGAAAAATGAATTGTTTTAAGAAAGTTCTCTTCACCAAGGAAGATAGTTCCTCAGTAGATGAAGATGAAGTCAGTGGCAGTGATACAAAAAGGGTATTATTCATGGAAATATAATACTTCGATGAAGAAGGCTTCGAAAAAGAATGTGAAGAGGAAAAACTCAATTACAGGGAAGAATTGATGTGTGCCATAGAATCTCTAAAGAAGGGAAAGAATAAAAACAAGTCACTCTAGGAAGAACTAAAGAAGAAAGAAGAATATCAAAATTCCAACTCCAAATAATTCGAGAAGATGATCACGAAGCTAAAAATACAGGTAGAAGAAGACAAGAAAATTGAAGAAGCACTCAGAGGACAATTAGATGAAAAGGACCTGATCATTGAAGGGTTATAAGAAAAGATAGTCACTCTAAGAAAATATCTTCAAAAGAAGGACATGCAGAAAAACAACACCAGGATATTGGATAATATCATTAACAGTCAAAGACCTTACTATGATAGATCTGAATTAGGATACAACCAGATGTAGACAGAGAAAGGTTCAAGATCCAAAACAATAGAGCCATAAGCATAACCAAGAATTTATGCAGAAGTTGTCAGAGGTACCTCTAAGAAAGAAGAAGACATGAAGACTCAAGAAGAAGATTACAGAGACACTACACCACCTAGAAGATTCAGAATTTAGTATCAACCATAGCTAGATATAGAAAGACCTCAAGAAGAATAAGGATTCATAAGAGCAGCACCATTCAGAAGATATTACAGTCCCAAGTATCAAATTATATTTCTTGGTTCATGTTATTCATGTAATAATTTTTGGCACAAAGTTGTGAATTGTAGAGCCAATACCAGGAATAGAAGAAACGATGAAGGCTATTCAATAAATAGTTATCCAAAAAGATCTCATGAAGCACATAATAGAAGCTACAACATATTTGGATCATTGAGTGCTGAGGTAGAATGCTACAAGTGCAACAAATTTGGACATATGGCCAAAGATTCATGTTCGAAAATGCATGTATTCCAACAGAGGATGAAAAACTTCAGTAACCACTCACACAACCAGATCAAATATCAACACACCGATTTTTTGACAAGGTAAAACCCCTACGGGGAAACATCCACAGTCCTAGCCAACACGACCACTTGGAGCAGTTTATCAATGAAAAAGAAAAATATTACAGAGATATTTTGCAAGAGATTTTCTCACAATCTATCATTGGCAAATGACCCTCCATGCTCTTTAAATAGAGATCATGGATCAATTGGGTGTTAAGCCATCAATCAATGTATTCATTAAGATCAAGGATAATATGAACCGTTAGATCACTCTATGTTGGGAACATATCATGACCGTCGAATTTCCTAACTATAAATGCATACTAATGCATACTAAAGAAACACACTTTTACCCAACAACACATTAGACTAAGTAGATCCTAACTAACTCCTAAGTGTCTAGATATGCTAACATCCCCCCTTAAGAACAACTTGGGATAGGATTGAAGGATTTACAATAGTGACACAATAGGAGAAGGAAGGAGGCATTAGATCATATCTCCCCTTCATAACAACTTCTTGAACTCCTAGCATAGATTGAAGTTTGGAAAACTTCACTTCTATAAGAGACTTTGTGAAAATGTTTGCAACTTGATATTTTGTAGGGGAAAATATCACTTCAATAACTTGATCATGAATGAGCTTTCTAATGAAGTGCATGTGTATCTCGAAGTGTTTGCTTCATTAATGTTTAACTGGGTCTTTGGCGAGATTGATGGCACTCTGATTGTTGCACCAAAGGCTAGTAGGATGTTTTTGATGGAGTCCTAACTCTGAAAGGATCTGTCGAATACAAAAGGATTCCTGACTTGCATTTACTTTTGCTCAGTAGTTTGTTTCTACTGAAGAAAGTGCAATAGCTTGTTGTTTCTTATAGGCCCAAGTGACAAGTCCTGAACCAAGGCTGAAAACATAACATGCCGTAGAATTTCGATCACTAGGGTCATCGACCCAATCTAAATCATTGAAACCAACCAATAAAGGAGTCCCCCCTGAACTGTAATGTATCTCAAACTAAATTGTACCTCGAATATACTGAAGTATCCTTTTAGCTGCTTTCCAATGGCTTTCATGGGGTATTTGCATATATCGAGCAACAAGAACAATAACAAAGGAAAGATCAGGACAAGTATGATTTAAGTATAAGAGGCTACCAACTAACTAATGGTACAAGGTGGAATCAACTTTGGGAGAAGTACATGTGGAAGAAAGTTTGACTCCATACTAGAAGGGAGAAGGGGATGGTTTACGATCTTCCATTTGAAAGAGATGAGGAAGGTCTCAAGCATACTTAGATTGGGAAAGAAAAATTCCTTCATTGGTTTTCAAAACTTGGAGGCCAAGGAAATAGTGAAAAAATCCAAAGTCTATCATTTCAAATTTCTTCTTAAGGTTGGTTTTCACATGGTTTAAAAGTTTTAAGTCACTACCAGTAAGGATAAGATCATCACATGTCTTCCTACTTTCTTGGTATAGACATTAGGATCAGAATGGCATCTAGAAAATCCAGTGTCAATACCATAAAGAGATTCCTTAAGGCGACAAACAAGGATAGATTCATTCTGGAAATAGCCAAGAGGTTTTTCCATTTATATTTCTTCTTGCAAATCCCCATGTAAGAAGGCAGATTTAAGATCCATCTGATGGACCTCCCATTTATGTAAGGCAGCAAGGAAAAGAACAAGGTGGATGAAATTCATTTTGGCTATAGGGGAAAAGGTTTCATTATAGTCAATTCCATCAACTTGGGAAAATCCTTTGGAAACTAATCGAGCCTTGTGTCTTTCAACACTTCCATATGATGCATACTTAGTTCTGTAGACCCATTTACATCTGACAAGTTTTCTTCTTTTTAGAAGAGGTACAAGATCTCAAGTATTGTTTTCCATTAAATAACGATACTTTTCATTCATTGTTGTATCCCAGTCTAGATGACCTAAAGATTCTGCAAATGTCTTTGGATCATGAGTCTCTGAAACTTGAGCCAAAAGAGAAGAGGCTCACTGGAACTGAGAACATGTTCGATGTTGATCTGAAGGATAACCGAAAAGATCATCAGTTGCTTCTTGTGTTGAACGGGCCCATCTAGGAAGTGGTGGTGTTGGTGTTGGTTCAAGTTCAATGGACTCATCTGGAGGAAGGTGAGAAAGAGGAGGTGGATTTTCATCCTCACTATCATCATCTGAAGAATAAACTAGAATAGGAACATAAGAAGGCACAAACACCGAATATGGCTCACACGTCGAAGAAGGAACAAACGTCAAAGATGGCTCGCATGCCAAAGAAGGCGTAATCGTCAAATTAGGCTTGCAAGCCAAGAGATTTTCATCAAATTTAACATCTCTTCTAATAATAATTTCATTACAATGTGGTTGAAGAAGTCTATAACCTTTGACATCTTAAGAATAACCAACAAATATACACTTCTCACTTTTAGGCTGCAATGCTTTCCTTTTTCTCATCAGGAATGTGAGCCCATGTTATACTACCAAATACATGGAAGTGACTTACATCTGGTTTAATTTTACTCCAAGCTTCTTCTGGTGTTATACTTTTAAGAGCCTTTGTGGGAGTGTGATTTGTTATGTAATTTTCATAGTTGATGGATTTCTCCCAACACATTAGACTCAATCCCTTAGATTGGATCATAAAATTAGCCATTTATTTTAATGTGCAGTTCATTCTCTCAGCAACACCATTTTGTTGTGGTGTATATGTAACAGTGTGTCTCATATGGATGCCCTATGTAGTGCAATAACTTGTAAAATTATCGTTCACATATTCGCCTCCATTATCTGTTCTTAACCTTTGAATTTGATGTTCAGATTGCTTTTCTACAAGGGCCTTGTAGGCCAGAAACTTGTCAAAAACTTCACTCTGAAGTTTTAAGAAGTAAACCCAAGTACGTCTAGAAAAGTCATCAATATAAGTTAAGAAATACTTGCACCTAGAAAAACAAGGAGAAGAAAGTGGACCACACAAGTCACTGTGAAAAAGATGCAAAGGGCCCGAGGCGTCCCAAGAGGCACATTTGTCAAAATTGTCCCGATGATGTTTGTTGAGAACACCACCGGCACAAACACCACCTATGCATGAAACAAAAGGAAGACCAGACACTATCCATTGATTACATAGTTTCTGCAATGAGCGATAGTTTAGATGACAAAACCGCTCATGCCAAATTTTTCTCAAGTCATCGCTATGAGCAACAAAAACTTATGGAAAATATGATGACCCAAAGTTGTCAAACTTGTACAACCTGGTAATAACATCAAAAATTCTGGTTGCAAGAACATGCTTAGGATCTTTTATATCCTTGATTACAACTTGGCGAGGTGAAAAATCTACGGTTTTACCTTCACCTAAATGAGTGATTTGATATACTGATAGAAGGTTACAAGAAAGACTTGGAACACATAATACATCATTGAAATAACCATTATCTACTTGAATTGTTCCAGATCCTACAACAATAAGAGATCTATGATCACCAACAAATATTTTCTTGGTGTTACATTCATTTAGACTCGCAGGGATGATTTTAGGGGCTAAATTTCACTCGTGGGCTATTTTTCTATGGTTTTTCCAAAAACGAGATTCGCTATTTTAAAAATGATTCGCCCAAATTCTAAAGGATAAAATTATTTTACCTTAAAAATCGCCAAAATTTTATAAAAACTATATAAAATCCTTAGAAATTTGAATCTTTTTACAAAAATATCGCCAATCATTTATAGTTGTCATATGAAGGATTAGTAACATTCGCCAAGGGTTCTACATTTTAAAATAAATTTCCATCCTTAAAATCATCCCTGATTTAGAGTAGAAAATATGTCTCTATCCATATCCATATGATAAGATGCTCCAGAATCAATAAGCCACTCATCAGAAGAAGAAATAGAAGTTGCATTGAAGGAGAAACTAGAAGAATAAAGAGCATGTCCATGAGAAGAAGAAGAAGTAGAATCAATAATGATGTTTTTCTTCTTCATCGCTTCTTCTAAAGCTGCCATCTTCTTGAAACATTTGGACTCATCATGACCATATTTATCACAAAAGTTGCAATGTTTGTCAGTATTCTTATTTTTAGATTTTTCTACTTTGTCACCATTAGGAGCTGAAGCTGTCTGGGTGGGTTTGGGACCCCTTTTTTGCTTATTGTTGTGGTGAGGATGTTGCTTCTTGGGATTCTTTGATTTATCTTTCTATTGAGCTACTAAGGCTTTGTTGGAGGTACATGTAGTGTTGATCACTCCAAGTTGTACAAACTTAGCTTGCTCTCTAATCAAAGCATTACAAAATGACTCAAGAGTGGGTTTTTGATAAGCTTTGCCTAGATCCTCTCTCATGTCATAAAAGGTAGATACAAACACAGAATATACACTACCTAACTTAGAAAGAATAATATATATGCAACGCTCTTCCTCCAATTTTATCTCACATTATTCACATACAAATCTGAGTGTTTTAAACTTAGATAGATATTCTTCAATGCAAGAAAAATCATTTGGACTTAAAGTCAGTATTTGATTTTCTAACTGATTTGCACGAATAATATTGTGTTTACCAAACACAGATTCAATATTTTCATAAGCTTCATCGAGGTCATCAATTTCTTGAAGGTGGAACTTTAAATCAAGAGAGATGGACATTATGATTAGTCCACGTGATTCATCACTCCTATTGGCCCATTTGACTTTCTTATCAACATCAGTGGGTTCTTTTTCCTTTCCCAAGGTAATTCAGTACAATTCTTTACTTCTTAATAAATACTCCATATGGGATTTCCATTGGAAGTAGTTGGTGTTGGTAAGAAAAATATTACTAGAAGAATCCATATTAAATATCCAAATAATATGGATTTAAAAACTGAAACTGATGATCTGGATAGAAAGATCTCGAAAAATTGGGCGTTTTAAAAAAAAAAAACGACACTAAAAACGGATTTCGGATGTGAAAGTTACGCCCCTTTTAAAAAAGGCATAAACAGTAACCAAATAACTATGTGGTAGTGATACCCCTCCAAATAACCTCACTTTTACAAATAAGTTGTTTTATGAAGTGACCCGCTTTTATAAAAAAGAAGTGGGGATCACTTTTACAATGAAATTACTTTATAAAAGAAAGTTGCATGCAAAATAAATAACTCTAAAATAAAATATTAAAGCTAGTGATTCACTTTTATCCTTGAAGTGAAATACATTTTACAATGGAACATGAACTTTTTCAAAAAAAGTAATAAAAAGAGAGACTTGAACTCAAAACCTGTTACTTAATAAGGCAATTTTTAACCAAGTGAGCTAGCAAAACATATTGTATTGTTTAGCAGGAGGATTGGCGGTGTTGTTGTTGGTGTTGTTGTCGTTCTTGTTGTTGTTGTGGCAGTGGTGGTGGTGGTGGAAGACTCCCTTGGAGAGCATGCTCATAAAAAACTATTTTCACACAAGAAAACCCTTCCACTCTTGATCTTGTTGAAATGGTCATATCTCGGGCAAACAGAAACCTTTTCGAGTGAAACAAAAAGAATTCCTGAATTAAACGAGAACTATGGATGCAATGGAACGGTTCTCGCATTCCAAAAATGTATGAAAATGGTAGAAAATAGATATGAGGCAACTCGGCTTCACGATCTCGATCTATAACAGGAGCGTGTCTTCAAACATGCTCTATTACCATGTTTGTCAACAAAAGTATTCCAACAGAGGAAAAACACCTTCAGTAACCACTCACAGAACCATATAAAAGATCAAAACATAGACGTTTTGACGTGTTAAAACCCCTACGGGGAAACATCCATGACCCCAGCCAATGCGGCCACTTGGAGCAGTTTATTAATGCAAAAGAAAAATATTGCAGAGATATTTTAAAAGAGAGTTTCTCACAACCAATCATCATAAAATCACCCTCCATGCTCTTTAAATAGAGATCATGGACCAATCGAGTGTTAAGCCACGGATCAATGTAGTTGTTAATATCGAGGAGAATATGAACCATCGGATCACTCTATGTTAGGAACATATCTTGACCGTCGTATTTCCTAACTACAAATGCATACTAATGCATACTAAATAAACACACTAAGAAACACACTTTTACCTAATGACACATTAGACCAAGTAGATCTTAACTAACTCTTAAGTGTCTAAATATCCTAACAATTACAGACTCATTATCCCTCCAAGGGAACCAAAGAAAAATATCAACATTCATAAGTAAGAACCACAAAGAAAATGGATAAGAAAGCAGGATCAATTCAATATTGAAGAATGAAACCTTGCTCTACAAGTTCAACACAAGAAACGTGGATGGTATGTTGATAGTGTATGCTCAAAGCATATGGCAGGTGATAAAGACAGGTTTCTGACATTGAAGAAAGAAAGAGATGGATCAGTTTCATTTGGGAATGACAACTCAACCATAATTATTGGAAAAGGCACAGTCAAGCTCGGAAGTAAGGATGACACGAAAAAAAATGTTTTCCTGGTCAAAGACATGAAACACAATATGCTAAGTGTAATTCAAATGTGTGATCAAGGACACGCACTTGTGTTTGACTCAAAGAAGTGTGAGATAAGGAAAGAAGAATCAGGAAAGTTGGTGGCTACAACTATAAGAACTCCAAGCAACATATATTTTCTAAATGAAATAGGAAAGGAGAAATGTTGCTTAGGAAATAAATATGAAAGTTGGCTCTGGCACAGAAGAATGGGTCACATAAATTTTAATAATCTTGTCAAATTCAACAAAAAGGAAGCAATAAGAGAAATGCCCAAGATCTCGAAGCCAACAAACATTGTATGCAAGCATTGTCTACAAGGAAAACAAACCAAGACAAAGTTCAAATCAACGGAGTATTCCACAACAAAACCACTGGAGATTATACATATTGATCTAGTTGGACCAACAAGAACGAAAGGATTGAAAGGTGAACAATATTTCATGCTACTGGTTGATGACTACACAAGAATGACTACAGTTTTCTTTCTAAATAAGAAGTCAAAGGAATTTGAAAACTTCAATACATACAAAGAGATGGTTGAAATTGAGACGATGTTGAAAATCAAGTGCTTGAGATTAGACAATGGAGGAGAATTTACATCAAAGGAGTTCATGGAATTCTGTAGCAAGCACAGGATAAAGAGGAAATTCTCAATAGCCAGGACATCTCAGCAAAATGAAGTTGTTGAAAGGAAGATCAAAACAGTTCAGGAAATGGCCAGAACCATGTTAATGGATTCCAAGTTGACAGATGTATTTTTGGTACAAGCAGTGCATACATCAGTTCACATTCAGAACAGAGGAATGATCAAAAATAACAATGATAAGACTCCATATGAGTTATAGAAAGGAAGACTGGAAAATGTGAAGCACTTTAGATCTTTCAGAAGCAAATGATATATCAAAAAAGAAGATAGTAGAATTGGAAAATTTGATTCTCGAGTTGACAAAGGCATACTGGTTGGGTACTCAAGCAAAAGGAATGCATACAAATGTTTCAATCTAAGACAAAATAGTAGAAATCATCAATGTGATGATTGATGAGATAGATGGACGAAAGATAAAAGAAAGTAGCAAAGATTCAGTGGAATAGGATCACAAAGAATATTTGAAAGAAGAAGAAGTAGATGAAGAAGAAGAGCAACCAAAAGTAGAGAAAGAATAGCAGGATCTTCATGTACCTCCAAAGACACCTAGCAGACGAGTGCAGAAAAATCATCCATCAGAATAGATCATTGGAAATAAAGATGCAGGAGATGAAACCAGAAGAAAAAAAAAATCACCAGAACAACAACACCTAGAACTACTATATACTATTGAGCCGAGCAATTTTGAAGAAGCTAGCAAGGATGAAACTTGATCAAATATATGGATGAAGAGTTAGATCATATAGAGAAGAATGACACATGGGAACTGGTTCCAATACTGAAGAACAAGAACATCATTGGTACAAAATGGCTCTTCAAAGACAAGTTGAACATGGATGGACAGGTTACCAAGAACAAAGTAAGGTTTGTATGTAAAGGATATGCTCAGGTTGAAGGTATAGAGTTTGAATAAAAGTTTTCCCTAGTTGCCAGGATGGAAGCAATCAGATTGATCTTAGCCTATGCGTGTTCAAAGAGAATAAAGGTCTATCAGATGGACATAAAATCAACATTCTTAAATAGATATCTACAGGAAGAAGTCTACATTGAGCATCTAGAAGGATTCAAGTTGTCAGAGAAGGAAAATTATGTTTACAGGTTGAAGAGGCCTTATATGGTCTCAAGTAGGTCTCGAGAGTGTGGTATTCAAGACAGTACAAATACCTACAACATCAAGGGTTCAAGAAAGGAAATGCAGACAACAATCACTACATAAAGGTAAATCAAGATAGTATCCTGATAATTGAAGTTTATGTTGATGATATTATCTTTGGAAGTGATGATGACAGAATGAGTCAAAAAAATTCCAAAGACATGCATAATGAATTCAATATGTATTTACTTGGAGAGTTGTCTTTCTTTTTGGGTCTCTAGATATGTCAGAGCAACAAAGGTATCTTTATCTCTCAAACCAAGTATATCAGAGAAATGTTGAAAAAAATTGGAATGACAGATTGCAAACCAGTCAGTACTCCTATGCACACTAGTTGTAAGTTAAGTAAGGATGTTTATTCTAAATATGCAAATCAGAGACAGTACAAATCAATGATTGGTAGCTTACTCTATGTAACAGCTTCCAGACCAAATCTGATGTAGGTAGTTGGACATGTTGCAAGTTTTCAAGAAGCACCAAAGGAATCACATGTTATGGCAATAAAGAGGATATTCATATACCTCAAAGGTACAAAAGATTTTGAATTATGGTATCCAAAAGGGAAGGATATATCTCTTGTTTCCTACACAGATGCAGATTAGGCAGGTTGCATTGATGATAGAATAAGTACAAGAGGAGGAGATTTCTACTTGGGTTAGTGTTTGGTATCGTGATTAAGTAAGAAAAAGTCATCGGTATCTTTGTCTACAACAGAAGAAGAATACATTACAGCAGTAGCATGTTGTACTCAAGTACTTTGGATGAAGAAAACTTTGCAGGATATACAAGTAAAGTATGATGAGCCCATTTCAATACTTATGACAACACCATTTTAGTATATTCAACAATCTAGTGATGCATTATAAGATGAAGAACATTTTGATCAAGTATCACTTTCTACGGGAACATGCTAGAGACAAGAACATCAAGATAGAGTATGTCAAGACAATAGAGCAGATTGCAAATATCTTCACCAAACCACTTGCAAGGGAAAATTTTGAGTATCTACAACATAAGATTGGAGTAGTTTCTACCCCACAGTGATTCACAGAGAATCATGATGAACAGAACAGGGGGAGAGAAATAGAAGTCTTGAACAAGTTCAAGAAAATAACCTTTTAAATTATTTTCATATACATCATAAATTTACAAGATAAAGCACCATGAAGAGAAAAGGTAGTAGAGACAACAGAGGACTGTATATAGAGGGAGCATCCCCAAGAGGAGGATTACCCTTTTTCATTGATGTTAAAGGGGGAGAGATAGAGTGAGGCATGGAGACAGAAAAAAAGAAACATGCAGACAGGGGGAGCGATGGTCACAAGGGGAGCATGGACATAAGTATTGTCATGCCTAAGTGTTTCCATCAATTCCAAAGGGGGATATTGTTGATAGTTTGGTTTTCATTGATGCCAAACCTTGAAGAAGCATTGACGGTGTGATTTTGGTACCTGAAGTTGTATGAGGAATATGGACATTATGGATAGATTAAATACATGCAAGACACTCATACATGCATAGCACTTGTCGTGCCATTTCTGGTGATATGTGGAATGCCACGTAGTCCCTCACGATTAGGGAGATATGGCCTTGAGAAGTTTGTAATCCCAGAAGAAGTGGTCAAGAAGCCCCTATTTGGTTACAAGTCTTTAATGAAAGGGTAAATTTTTTGTAACAAGAAAACCCTAGAAGCCCTAAATTAAGGAAAGGAGTTACTTAGCATAAGTATAAATATACCTCAAGGATTCATCCACTAGTACACTCACACACTCATTCATTGATTATCTATCTTGTGAACTAGTGATATTTTGCTAAGGTTGTGATTACATTTTTCTAAGGTGGAAAAAGAGGGTTGAAGGTGAAATTCTCGGGGTTGCAGCAAACCCTAGTTTCTGAGGTATTCACAAGTTGCAGGTCAGTAGGGCATGGATGTACGCAGGTTGTAGTGGAGGAAAGTACAGATATCCACAGGCTATAGAAGACAAAGTCATGTATCTATGAAAAGCTTATGAAATTTTGAGTAGATGTTGGTACCAGGTCCCTAAAGGTCTGAAGGGATTCCATAGGTCAACATCTTAGAAATTCAGGTTAGCTACAGAGGTATTAGTATGGTTGTATACTTGTTTTGATGGTAACTTTTTGTCATGATATGGCATATACTTGTGAAATATTTAGTATGGTTGGTTTGGTATTTGGATATGGTATATCTTGGTTGCTTGGCTGAGTGAGGGCACTCTTATATCTAGTTCAACATATGACATGGTTCTTATAGTTCATATCTTTGATTTGATTATACATGGTTGAGGCCTATTCATGTTGTATGGTGGCATATGCATAAGGGACATGCATTGGTTATTTGAGATACTTCATTGATGTTATGGTACATATCTACATATGGTTAATGGTATAGTATATGTTACAGGTTACAGATGGTTGATGCTCTAGTTCATGATTCACTATTCCTTATTGATGTATCTTTGGTTCATGATTGATGCATCAGATAGTATGTATGTTGGTATACAGTTGATTCATGGTATGGTACATGTGTTAGTTGATTGATGAGTAGATACATGTTGATGAGACAGTGACAGTGACAGAGACAAAGTGACAAAGACAATGGCATAGTGGTAGTGACAGTGAAAGTGACAGAGATGATGGCACAGTGGTAGTGACAGTGGAAGTGACAATGGTAGAGTTTGTGATAGTGACAGTTGGTCTACACTTATATTTTAGGGTGACAAGACGGGGCAAGGATAGGTGGTTGTAGCCACCTTTCGGTTGGATCCAGAGAACTTAGGTAGTTGTGGCCTCCTTCTAGTTGGAGCTAGAGAATTCAGGGAGTTGTAGCTTCCTTCAGGTTGGAGTCTGAGAATAGGGGGTTGGAGCCTTCTTCTAGTTGTATCTAGAGAATCAGGAAGCTAGTGCTTCCAATGAATGTATTCTTTTGATATATAAGAAAAACACTATGTGGTTTTCTCCCATTTGGGTTTCCACGTAAATTATGGTGTACTATGTATCTATTGTGATGTGATGTTGTTTATGATTATACTGTTGATGATATATTGAATGCTATTAATAAACTGGTGAAATTTTTTGGAGAATATATTGTGGTAAAAAGTATTATAATTGCTCATTATTGATTCACCCCCCTCTCAGCAATCCAACATAGGGAGTAAAAGGGATTACACCCCTAGAAAAGTAACAAACCCTAGCTCTTACACAAGTGACTTGTTGGCACATAAGGGCGGACCTAGGGTTCAACACTTCAACTACGCACCAAAACAACCTTAACTACCAAACCTTTTGGCAACACCTGCGAAGCAGATGAATTCTCACCTAAGGTAGAGGCAGGGGTGGTTGTAGGACTCCAATGTCTGCAACCTTAGCTGGGACATAGATCTGTGATTACAAACCCTAAGAGATCACTTAGCAGTCGTTATTCATCATTATTTAACCTTAGTTCATAGCGCAGATGAACCCTACTTACATCGCAGCACAGTATTCAACAAGATCAAATAAATTCAGGAACTAAACACATTCACATAGGTCAAATCTAGCATTCATTCATATTATTCAGCACTAAGCTATCATATCATATTCATATAAGCATACATCAGTGCACTAAGCATTAATCATATCAAAACAACCATAAATCACAAAGAAAACATAATACACAAAGCAACCACAACATAGGATATATGTGGTTCACCCCCAGCCTGGAGCTACATCCACCAACTCTTCTTCTCTTTTATTTCCTTCTCTCAATCTTCTACATGCACAGAGCCATGAGATCTTACTCTGCATCGGACATGAGATCTACGTGCACTTCGCTAGATCCTCCTTCCCTGAATTACAACACAAAGCCTTTCCACTGTCTCTTACAATCACTTGCACTTAGCTCTACAAGCTCTTGACATAGCATGCACAAAGCATATACAATTGGTACTTAGCACTCAGCAAGGTACCAAAAACCTTCTCTTCTTATTCTTCTCTCCTTTACATTGCCTAGACTTCCATTTATACATTACAAAAAGGGCCTAAACATGGGTAAACCCATGGGCCGACATCCCCATACCCGTTACATAGCCCAAAACCCAAAATCCCTAAACAAGGGGTCGAGATCCCGCGATCTCTACTTCGACTTGTGCTCCGCCTTCGACAGCTTGTCGAAGTCCCAAAATAGGTCAATCATGACCAAGGATCCTCAAAACTTGGTCAAGGGCCAATAGTCCCCCAACACTCACCTGTGACTCTTCTCGAGTCACTCTTATCTGGGTAGCTCTGCTTCAAAATCCTCGAGCTTGGCTCAAACTGCTTCAACCTGTTGCTGCACCAAGTCCTCTTACTTGGAAAACTCTTGGATAATTGCTTCATTGACAAATCCCTCTAAGTGTTGTTTAGCTGCAGCAACGACTTGTCCCAGTTCATCTCCTCAACCTTCAATCTCCACGAACAGTTGGTAAGCCTCTTCCTGAATTGGTTGGAACCTCTGAGTCACTTCCATGACTTTTCTCTAAATGGTGTGGACCTGTTGTTGAGAAGTGCGTTGTTCTTGGTATCACTTCATTCTCTCAACTGCTGACAAGGATTTCAACTGAGCCTGTACTGTTCTTGCTTGTTTCTTTTCCTCCTGGAGTTGTGACTCTAGTGCCTTTAGTTCAAGGTATTTAGTAAGTCGCTCGTAGGTTTGTGCACTTCTACTGCTAAGCTATTTACATTCGAGAGCAAATTCTCTGATCCTTTCAACTATGCTTCAGGCAGTGGCTTCTCTTTGGTCTCGCACATCCTACGGGGTACTTGGCACTGTTTGTAGCTCCAGATCTGCGATTCTCTGTTGAAGTTGTTGAATAGCTTCTGCAAGTTGTGCTACTTGATGCTCTACTGGTTCTTTCACCGTTTGTTCTAATCTTGTCACAGAGCAAACTGCTATGTTGACTGCTTCTTTGATTCCAAGCTAATATGCGAGCAACTGCTCTTTCTCTTGCTTAACCTACACTCTGTCCTCTTCGAACTTGGTTTGGAGGTCATCTTTCTCATATTGTGCAACTCAGTGTTGCTCTACCATTTCCTCTTATGCTTTCTTTAGGGCCACTGTGGCCTGTTCATTCTCTTCTTGTGCTCAACGAAAGTGAGCTTCTGTTACATCAACTATTCTGCGGATTTGGGCAGGCCCCTCTCCCAACTCTGTCTCTTCTGATGGTGGGGGCACAATGGATACTGCACAACTGGATTGAAGGCCCTGTTGTACCCCTCTGAGTTCTGCCTCAATCCTATCATACATGGTTTCTTGCTTTACTTCAGTGTTCTGCAAGAGGTCATGTGAGGCGTATGATATGGCTGTGATGATGAAGTCGAAGTCATCGAGTGTGAGTACATTCTGCATCTTAGTCTTGGTGGCTTTGGACTTCTTCCGCGAAGTAGTTTTTGTGGGGGGAACCTTTCTTTTCTTGGAGGGATCAATCTCATCAACAAGATCCCTATGCGGTGTTACTTCGCCTTGCTTCTGTTGATCTTATTTTCCATTGGTATCTTCTCTATCTACTTCGTCATCACCTCCTCATCTAGGTGATCCTGAAGTGGTTTCATCTAATGCATTGCTCATGTTTTGTACCTCTTCGGTCTTCTTCCTTCTGGTGGTTCTAGATGTGTTGTGTTCTTCGTGACTGGCCTTCGAGCTACCCATTAGTTCGGGATTAGACATTTCTGCAGGGTTAGCAGGGATATGGAGCTCTGCGGACCATTTCTTAGTTATCTCTTCGAGTCCCTCCTCTATGAGCTTATAGTATGACTAAATCTCTTCTTTATGCTCGTCTGTGCATGCAGTGATATAAATAGAGTGTCGATCTGCGTGGAACTTCATGAGAGGTCTGAACCAGTGCATGGTATTCGACGTCATGTGAGGTATAGCCACAATAGCCCTCTTTAGTAGGAGATAGTATGTGTGAAATACTGCGTTCGACTGCCATTGTTTTCCCATATCGCTCAAGTACTAGAGTGTGGTGAACTTAGCAGCAAGTGGCTCGAATGGCTCAATGTCCGGAAAGGTTGCACCTTCCAACATCTCCTAAGTAGTAAATGCTATGAGGATTAGCAGCCAGCTAAAATGGAACTCATAGACCTGATCCTGAGCTTCTCAGAAATCCAACTCTAGTTGGTTGACTAAGTACTTCGCCCAGTTCATTTGGAGTCCTTCTACACATTTTTTGGCGAGGTCAACAACGAACCTTGTGACCTGCGTAGGTCTATTCTTTCTTACCATCTTTCCTACGATCAACTGGCAGGCCAGGCACATTGTGCCATTCTAGATGGAAGCTACCTTGTATCCTCGTGTCCCCTTTTCTACATCGCCATATGTGTCTTTAATCCTCTACTGTGCCAATGTGCGATCTGCAGCCTTTCCTAGATAGAAGTCCTATGGGTCGGGTCCCTGCATGCTCAATCCTGTGATCCTATGGATCAATGTCGGATCAACTGCGATGTGTCTGTCTAGCCATATATAGCCGCCATGGTGACATGATAGCAGGAGCTTAACACACGTTTTAATCTCTTGCTACCTTCCAAAATGTGGAATCTTCATCACATTCAGGATGGTGGACTGCGTAAGGTTCATAGTCCATGGTTGGGGGATTATTTTTGAGTTCTTCCCCTTCATCTTAGTCAAGTATATGTAGGGAGTGAGTATGTTGTGGTTCTTGCGGTCCCCTAGGTTGAAGTCGTTGAATTTTAATGGCGTGATCTTATCCTGCTGTGTTATAACTACATGTATCCCCCTCGGGAGGTACACAGTAACCATGGTGTAATCAAAGTCCCTCGGGACACTGTCATGACTCACTGTGCCAACCAAAGGCAGGATGTAGTCAGGCAGGATAGTTGGGATTAACTTTTCATTTGTCAAGTCATCTCGATGTTTGGTTCTTTTCTTAGATGTAGATCGGAATGGTCCAGATCTGTGAGCAGTTAACGGAGAAGCTTGCACTCCTCTCGTCGAGGAAGCTTGAATACCTATGGACATTGCTTTTTCGGCCATTAGATCAATGAGAACTTCTTCAACTGACTTCTCTACGACACTGATTTCGTCCGACATGCACACTTAGATCGGATACCTTATGTGGATGAATGAGTGCTCAAGGCAATAGAACAGGTGTCGATCTCAATAAACACGGCACGGTAGCAATGAGTTAGCTTGGATACAATTCGCAAAAAGTGTTTTCGATGCAATAGTTGACATAATAAGTAGAGAACAATGTAACAGATCTCTCCAACAGACGAGAGGTCTTCATCAATGTGGTTATGTCTGTTGTAGCACTGTTCCAACGGTCTGATGGTGATCTTTCTAGCCATAACTGTTGTTCTAACCATTTGGGGGCATCAATCTAATGATCATAATGCCTTCAATGGTTATATTTCTTCGCCATGGCAATGTGCCATGTCGCGTTTTTTTGATATCCCGACGAAGTTCCAGTTTTGCAAACCTTCCTTCTACGAAGTCCCCTCTGGAACCTTCTGCAATTTTTCTATCTTTGTTCTCTTCTTACTAAGATTTCTAGACTTCTTACCTGTGAGCTTCGTCTCGGTATTCCTCTTTCCATTCTAGTTATTATCACCTTTTATCATAGTAACTTCGTGTTGTTGAGATTATTTCATAGGGTTCAAGGGCAATACTTCTTCTCTGTCTGGGGTAGGTGCTTCACTCTTCTGTGAGTCTTCTTATGTTCTTTCAACATCCAAGTTTCTGGCTCTGAACAACTTCGATCTGTTATCTTATTCTTCAATCAAGTCCGCTATCCTCCTAGTCATGAAATCTTTTAATTCTTACTTCTTTTGTTCTAAGACTTCCTCTTCTTTTCTTATGGCCCGATCCTTCTCAATCCAATTTTTTCCTAGTAATATAGCAAATGGGGCATTGTTCTCAATAAATTTAACAACCTCAAAATCTTCCTCTGTTGAAGTTCCATGAGAACTCACAGATATTTGGGTGATTCTTCCACATAGGGTTATCAACTTCCCTCTAAATAATCCTATTCCTCCCAATGAAGGAATCATAGCAGGATTTCCTAAAATTTCCCAGGTTCTTTCTATGATGATATTCACCTATGTATGTTCATCCAGAACACATTCAATGTCAAAGTCTCCTATTCTTGTTTCTATGCACTCTTTTTCTTTAAAGATCTCTAATAAGTTGACATTTTTGTGATCATTCAGGGTTTCTTTCATTTGTAGCAATGCATTCTTTGATTCTTTCTAGGGTTTTTCCATGGTCTTAGTTTCTTGATCTTCCTCAGGGTTTTCTTGTCTCATATTCATTCTTTCAAGCTTAGAAATCATTCTAGGGAAATCCAAAACTTCATGGTCCATAGCTTTACAACAAAGACAACTAGGTCTTCTATCAGGGCATTCCTTAGCAAGATGTCTCGGTCTTCTGCAACTATAACAAAGGGTTAATCCTCTTTTTATTTTAAATGATCCCCAACCTTTCCTATACTGCGCACTATGGTCATAGTAGCTAACCTGCAAAAAATTATTTCGAGGATCCTGCATCCATTTGTTAGTCCAAACATTCTTTCTATGCTTAGGGATGACATATCTTTCACTATTCTTATCAGATATACTCATATCAAATCTTCTTTCTTCTAGTTGTGCCCTAGTTTTTAAGCTAGGACAAAATTTATCAAACATACCTATATCCATAATTTTGAAACAAAAATTTCCACTTATCTTACCTTTTTAATCAAAATTTCTCACTGTTCTTACCTTTATCAGAGCACAAATCTTTAAGATCTTACCTCTTTTCTTCAGATCTGACTTCTCTTCTTAGCAAAAAGCTTCACAAGTCAAGTAGAATACTGTGCACTAGGGCAACAGATCTATGCACAAATATTTATCTTTTCTTCAGTTCCCATCAATCACAGTTTCAGTCCTGGCAACGGAACCATTTGTTGGAACACAGGGGCAGACCCAGGGTTCAACGCTTCAACATCGCACCAACAAAAGCCTAACTATTGACCCTTTCAGCAACACCTGTGAAGCAGATGAAGTCTCACTCGAGGTAGAAGCAAGGGTGGTTGCAGGACTTCAATGTCTGCAACCTTAGCTGGGACACAGATATGTGATTACAAATCCTAACAGAGCACTTAGCAGTCGTTATTCATCATTATTTAACTTTAGTTCACTGCATAGATGAACCCTACTTATAACGCAATGCAATATTCAATGAGATCGAATAAATTCAAGCACTAAACACATTCACATAGGTCATATCTAGCATTCATTCATATTATTCAGCGCTAAGTTATCATATCAGATTCATCTAAGCATACATCAGTGCACTAAGCATTAATCATATCAAAACAACCATAAATCACAAAGAAAACATAATACACAAAGCAACCACAACATAAGATATACGTGGTTCACCCCTAGCCTGGGGCTACGTCCACCAACTCTTCTTCTCTTTTATTACCTTCTGTCAATATTCTACATGCACAGATCCATGAGATCTTACTCTGCATAGGACAGGAGATCTATAGGCACTTAGCTAGATCCTCCTTCCCTGAGTTACATCACAAAGCCTTTCCACAGTCTCTTACAATCACTTACACTTAGCTCTGCAAGTTCTCGACATAGCATGCACAAAGCATATACAATTGGTACTTAGCACTCAGCAAGGTACCAAAAACCTTCTCTTCTTCTTCTTCTCTCCTTTACATTGCCTAGAATTCTATTTATGCATTACAAAAAGGACCTAAAAATGGGTAAATTCATGGGCCGACATCCCCATACCCGTTACATAGCCCAAAACCCAAAAATCCCTAAACAAGGGGGCGAGATCTCGCGATCTTCGCTTTGACTTGCGCTTCGCCTTCAACATCCTATCGAAGTCCCAAAATAGGTTAATCATGACTAAGGATCCTCAAAACTTGGTCAAGGGCCAACAAGAATCCATTAACCCAATTGGCAAGGCACTAATATTTTCATTAGAGCTATAATATTGTTGCATTGGTATATGTGAAATATTAAGATATTGCAATTGTCTAAGTTAGATTTGATTCTACATACTATAAGCCTTCTTATTCCCTAGGGGCATCTTGATTGGCCTTGTAATTATCTTTGTTGTTATAAATTTAACGTTATAACCATCAAGGATGCTTCAAAATCATCTTTCTTCAATCTATTGCTCAATATTCTACCACTAAAAATTACTTGCAATATGTCATCATTAAACTACTTGTTATTGGCTATCTTTGGGTAAATTGTTTGTTGATTTTGGTGGCTAGAAGTTGTTGTTGTAGAAATTGTTTTCTACAACCATTTGGTTTTCATAAAAAAATTATGATAAAATCACACAACAACCCTCTAAACATCACCAAAATCTTGCTTAAATCATTGGAAGTTTAACTAGTCATTGATTAAGGAATTTTTCCCCTGTGACCTTGGGTCAAGTCACAATAAATAAAGACCGAATTTAGAAGACAGAAATATCCCCTCACAAACAAGCATGCAAATAAGAAATAACTATTTTTTTCACTAGGAGAGAGAAAGGAAAGAAAAAGGAGAAGACTTGCACCTTAAACCTTTCATCCGATGTCAATCCTCGCTCCTGATTCTTGAAGAGCTCTTGGTCTCTACCGGAACCAACATGCAATAGAAAACCAAGATAATGCTACAACAAGGTAGTTATAGCTTCAAGTAGAATATATCATGTGTATAAATCAAAGCATATATGAATAACAATGACATATAACATTGCAATGAACACAAGATAGGAGGGAAAGAGAAATCTTCTATTGTTAATAATAAATGAAAGTTGGTTACAACTTGGTTCAACTTTTAGCATTGCTTCAGAGCCAACTGCTTGGGTTCCTCCACAAGTCATTCGAGCATCAACTCAGTGGCAAGGATATTCCTCACATAACCCAATAAGGATAGGAGCACACCTTATGGATATATAGGAGAGGAAGGAACATTGGAAAAGGAGTTTCCATGTCAATAGATGCAACTCAGAGAATGAAGGGATTAGGGAAGCTTCCTAGATCTGAACACCATAACCTTGCACCATCAGACTTGTCCTCATCTTTTCCCTCAATGGTGCATTTATACCATCCCAAAGAGGTTGGGGAGGTTGAAATCCGTTCAGTACGGGCTCAGGGACGTTGGGAAACGAGCCCAACCAAAAAACCTGCCCGAAATTGTGGAAATATTTTATTTTTCATATTTTTTAGGGCATCCGCGAGATGTAAGCTTGCAAGGCACAAATGTGCATGCGTTGCACAAAGGAAACCCAAGGATATCAACAAAAGTCAAGTTTTTTATATGACTTGATGAGAAAATCTTGGGACTTTATTTGCAAAGCTAGGGAAAAGGGTAAGGCCATGGCGCAAATGCATAGGTGCAGAAATTTGTGCTATAACAGTCATTGCTAGATTTGTTTCCATAATCTTGTACTTGATTTTTTTGGTTGGATTTGTAGCTATTAACTTCATTCATTGTTGATATATATATTTATATACTGCTGCAATTTTGGGACAGCAAGGTTTCTTGTTGATTTCCCATTGTTTAAAGGCTTGGTTTATCATCTTTTGTCTTGTTCCAGGGAGGGATTGTAAGTTTTAAACCTGCGAAGTAAAGCAATGCATATATATTCTTAAGCAATACAGAAATTAATCAATGGCTCATACACAGAATACACAGAGATCTTTACCGGAAACCCTCAACCGGGAAAACCTTTCTTTTTCATTATATCGAATTTCACCATTCGCCATACAATATATACAATGTTTTTAGGTATTCCGTAGATACTAAAACCCTAATCCCTTAATCCGGGATTAATTTACAAATCAGCTAAAAATAGCAAAATCCGCTAAAAATAGCAAAAAATCGCCCAAAAAGGGATCGTCAGACGCAGTCGTCGTATTTGACGCACCCACACACACACACATGCAAAGAATATAACACATACCCAACAGGGATAACATTGTTTTGTAGGCACACAACACTCAACAACCATTCACCCTCTCACAAGACCCTTCTTCAAGCCTTTCTCCATCTCCAAACCTGACCTATAGGGGCATCCATTCATCATCATATCACTCTCCATCTTAGACCCCCTAGGGTCACCAGGATTTCCCACTTGTGGTGATTTCATCATCACTAAAGCGAGGGGAGTGTTTATCTAAGGTGATAGTGGGTAGGTACTCTAATAATTGTCTCGCCTTTTAATTTTGGGTTGGGCTATTCCCAAGCTACAATCTGTGTGATAACAGTCTTTATGTTGCAAGTAATATTTCATGGGTATTGGGTGTTTTTCACCGCATTTTAAATGGAATTTCATGGAAGATTAGGTGTATGTCCCAACATTGTTAGTGGACTAGGATGCTTTTTGGTGTTAGGTTTCTAAACTAGAGGAAGATATCTTCTAGGGGGAATCAATGTCCATGTGCAAGACAAAGGTTGATCCAACATTTGAATGATTAATACCGAACGTGGAAATGGCTCACTGTGACAACTTGAAGACTCAAAAATTATGTCTCACATCAGATGAATCATATGTGCCCTACCTCAAAACAGATTTTGCGCAATAGAAACGTTGTTTATACATCAATATATTAATGTTTAAACATTGATAAAATAACATCACAAGTGTTGATAAAACAACGCTTGTTTAAGCAATATTCCTAACTCAAAACCTAGTCAAATCTGCAAGCACAAAGTCAAGTCTTCGACGTCTTAAACAATTTAGAAGCATCCATAAAATGATGTTAGTGAATTTTTCTTTAGTTACATCTAGTTTTGAGGTTGAAAATGACATGAAAAGCTTATGTCGAAATTAAACTTGTAATAAATGGTGTTTTTTTACCCAAAATATAGTGGTGGTAGGATCTAAACTCCAAAAGGATGACCCAAGAAAAGCACTTGAAAAGTGTAAAAACCACTTGAATGTGGAGTAGTTAGCCTTTAGCCCACACCAAGGGATAGTTGATTATTGACGTGACTAGCAATGTTCCTCTAAAATAAAATTAAGTATACTTTGAATTGCAGCACTATGTAACTCTCATTTAAACAATCTACTAAAACTAGCGTATTTTGAAACAGGAGAATGTACATACCATGAAAATGCTAGAGTGAATTTAGGCATGGATTGGTAGGACGAGGCAAGAAGGATCTAGTGTCATTTTTGTTCTGGAGTTGTGACTGAAATAAGAGTTCAATATCAAAATGGTAGGACATTTATGACCAAAATATCTCATCTTCAACCACTTTTGGTTACCTCAAACTCGAATCACATGGATAGTATATAAATGTGAATGTGGCCAATGGAAAGGAAGGTGGGACTAGAAGAGTAGTGTTGGTTAAGAAGTACCATCAAATCTTGTAGCGAACTCATCTCCCTTATCAGAATCCAATGATAGAAGAAAATAGAATTTCCAACAATCTAGAGTTTTCATCATTTTTTTTTGAAGATATGGGTTTATTCAAAATGGAAAGAAACTTCTCAAGGCATTGTTTCATCATTCACAAAACTTGGATTAAGTGAAACTCTACATACTCAAAATTTAACACAACTAGTGTATAACAAAGAAAAAAGAGTTTGTATATATGAAATATTATACTCTGTTGATCATCATGTTTTTCAAGGTGTAATGATCATATATTATATATTACATGTATAATCTTCATGTCCCAAAAATTTTCTACTAGGTGAAAGAAAAATCGTTCCATTGTATTTGATTCAATGATATATTGGGTCGGTGGGGATATTGAATTAACAGTGCTTGGACAAGCAAATGATAGAGGACGATGTAGATTAGTGCTCTTATGTCATGAAAGTTGTGTTTTACAAGGAATTTAAACCAAGGTTAGGGAATTCATTGCTTGGTTATGGGATCCATTCATTGAAAACATGAATCAAGAAAATAACAAAGTTGAAATGGAATAGTAATCACTCACATGAACAACAGCGCCTTAATTACGAGTTTGAATCACATTATGTGGATAGTTTACTCAATTTCATAACGGACTTATTGTAAATATTTTGATGAATCATTACTTAACTCTTATTTGATAATTAATAATAAAAGAGGATTTAGCAAATTTATATGATATAATAATTAGTCAAACTTAATACCCTTTTATCCTTTTAAAAGAGGCAAGTGGCCTAAGTGGTAGTAAACAACTTGCAATGTGAGTTGTATTTTCAAAGGTCTAGGAATATTAGTTGTATTTCAAAGGTCTAGGAATATTGGTGTAGATTAAATGGTTGACAGTTTTGATCAAAGTATGGGATATCAAAATAATCATTCCATGTTTAAAATTTTTATTATTTTTTTTTAACTTTTAAAATGAAGTTTATTTATTTATTATTTTTGTTTTTAATTATTTAAATGAAGTTATTTGGAATTTAGTTGTTTATTTATTGTTTAAAAAAATGAGAAGAGGGTCCACAATTAATGTAGTGATGTCATCACGTGATGAATGCATCAACAACTACCACATGGTAGGGAAATTGACAATGTCTTTTCCCTTATTAAATATAGATTGTCCTTACAGCATGAATGGACTGATTGTGACAGTGTCCACCATGATGATGAGGATTCGAACCATGGTCAGTGTGCCTAACCAAACTGACATATTGATATAAACACCTTTATGATTCATTATTCTTTATTTAAAGGTCAACATAACATATTCATTCTTTTTTATTTTATTTTTGGTCATTGTTTTGTCTTATCGAGTATTATTATTATTAATTTAGGATCAAATTTTAGAGGTTTAAATGTTTTTTCAACTTTTTTTAAATCTAAAAAAAATCACAAGGAATTTGATTCATTTTCGTGCATAATAGATCTAGAGTTAAGATGGATTTATGTTGGTGCTTAATATATGTATGTATGTATGTATACATACATATATATGTCATTTGTCAACTTCATGTTAAGTATGAAAGTAATTACACATGTCCCTCGTAATGAGTAACACACTATTAAATTGTCTTAACCGTAGAAATGTTTTACTTTGATTTGCTCTAAACACACACACATGTATATAAAGAAAGTTGATACTGGAATATTTTACTTAAAGTCGACATTGAAATATTGTATTTATGGTAGATATTGAAATATTTGTTTTGCTATTAATATCTTTTTTAAATGGCATGTTTCAACTTCGTGTTAAGCATTGAAGGAATTACACATCTCCCTCATACTATGATGTAGAAAGCACCTATCGATGAAATAAGAATTTTTTTACTTTCAATTACTTTTTATATACATGTAAAGTTAATACAAAATTATTTTACTTAAGGTAGACATTGAAATATTTTATTTCTGGTCAATATTGAAATCATTTTTTTTATTAATATTTTTTTAAAATATCACATATCAAATCCATGTTGAGCATGGAAGGAATTACACATCTCCCTCATATTGGATTGTAGAAAGTGTCTCTCAACACAACAAGAGAACAAGGCACTCATGAGTAGTTATGCAAGACTTCCAAAGGATTGAAAGGAAAAAAACGATGCATGGAAGTGCCCAAAGTGACCAAATCAAAATGGAAGGGAGGATGATGATGCAAGTGTAGTTAGAGAGACAAAGAACCTTAAACTCATTATGTGCATGGGTAATAGGAGAAGAAGGCAATCTCAACTAGAGGTGTAAAATATTTGGTTATGACAATATATGTGCCACATCAATAGAGACTCTAAGTCATTATGATACTATCATTGTTTTTAGTAAACCCTTTACTACCAAAGGTTAGGTGTAGTAATGACATTACTTGCAAACATTGTGATTGAATATACTTTCCCATGTGATCTATGCAGTGTTGGAATTGGTGAATACATAAATTTGGTGAGTGGTAGCAGTGACGATGGCATTGATGGTGGAGGAGGATGTCAATGGATTGGGTGGTGAGAAATAACAAGTAGTTTTAGAATAACAAGTTTTGCAAGGACAACCAAATGTTGAGGGATACAATACCCCTAATTACATGCCTCCAACAAAATAAGGCAATGTGAGTTAATGTTATCATTATTCTTGAGAGTGTTTTCTTCCATGGTAGTTTCATGTCTTTGCTTTGAATGTTTCTACAAGGAGGGGAGTATTAATGTGGAATGAAATCCCAATGTAGGGATGGAAGTGTCAAACTGTAGTGTACCCAGCCACCCAAGTTGGGCCATGCCACACAAAACTCTCTCAATTATAGCTCTGATACCCAAATGCAACATTCCCCAGCTCAACCGAGGGACATTACGATGCAAAATACACATAAAAACAAAAAATTTGCTAAATTAAGCAATTCTTTTACCGCTATTTGATTTCTTGTAGCTTACAACTACACATTTAAAACAGATTTAGCTAGTGTCTATAACCATAAAACATATGCATCTAACGCGTGTTGATAATCAACATGAAATGCATATAAACTGTTCATTACAACAACATATAAGTCATTCTCATTTACGCAGAGTTCATGCACAACAATAACACATGTAAACAACTAAGTACAAGATAAAACACTTATCTTTAAACAAGAATTGTGCAACCAGCTGCTTGGGATGAACGTTCCACCCAACCATAGACTGAATGTTCCAAATATTAATAGTCAGTCACCCTCGAGTTGAGGATAATAATTCGCAAAAGAGGGTGGTCTCTCACAGTCCACTCGCAGCTTATAAAACTCATAATCCAACTGATATTCTCTTACAACTATCCCAATTTTTCTACCAGCTCTCTTCCTCCTGACCTTCCTAACCCAAGGAATGCACCATTCGTTTATCAGGGATAACCCAAGGAATGTGCCATTTTTTTATCAGAGTCTCTCTGTCATGGGTAGTTAGGAACCTCTCAGCTAGGAACTCAAGGGATCTTGCTGCTAGGAAAACTATCAACAAACCAACAACAAACACTTGTTGTTTTAGTGCAACTCACACAGGAGTTCACTCTTCAGGCATACCAACCTGGCTTTTTAATTTTCCAGCTCCAATTCGCTCTAGTTAGGCTCTAGCCTACTCTAGAATTCACCCTCCATGGTTGCACCAACTCCAAGCTCTCTTTCTTGCTCTCTCCTTCCTTCCCATGCAAAAAACTTGTCTGACTAAAAATTGTTGTCCCAACCCATACAAATTTCTTGTCTTGTGGCTTGTTTTTCTTGACTCACACTCTTCCCCAAGTTGATTGTACTCAACCCCCATGTGCCCAATAACTCTAGGATGTGACCACTCACAACCACCCTCTTATGTGTATTCAATGATTGGCTTTGGGAACACTTAATCAGAAATTGGAAAGTTCATATACAATTAGCAAGTTTAGGAAAATGGGTTAAATTAATATACATGGGTATTTCCCCCTTGGACTCCTTTCGGCCATTATCCTAGACACTCCCCTCTCTTGTGGATTAATTCAACCCCCATCTCTTTTCCATGTCCCCTTAGCAACTTGCATCACATTTTTATTATTAAAACATTGAAATACAATTCCCATATTACATCGCTTGGTCATAGCCACGTATTATATCCACATAAGCATTAATTAAACTAGGGATTATAATGGGGATGTTACATTCCCCCTCCCCTACAATTGTGCACCATCTTCGGTGCACTCTATGTCTATATATATATATATATATATATATATATATATATATATATATATATATATATATATATATATA
>JASDQU010817217.1:14592-29396 GCA_032191745.1 Picea mariana | reverse complement strand
TCATCAAAGAGGTGTAGGTAGCAAAAGATACCTCTCAAAACTTCATTTTGGCACATGGAAGAGCAAGAAACATGCATGAGTAACTCGAGGCGAGCTACAAGTGAATGTTGGGAGCTTGTTGGATAGGAAGTTTTGGAGATAGTTTTGCAATTTTGATAAAATTTTGGGAAAAATCCCAAGTGTAGGAAAAGTTCATAGAAGAAAAAGGAAATATAGGGAGCATGCAACTAAGGCACAGTCAAGAGGAAAGTGCATAGAAGGAGGAAAGTACATAAAAGGAAGACAATGCACAGACATGAGAATAAAGAAAACAGAATAATAAAGCCAACAGAGGATAAATCAACAAAAGAAAGTGAGAGAGTAAAGCATGAAAAAAGGATAAATTACCGATATTCCAATAATAGAAGAAGAATAGAAACCAACATGCATAGGGAAAAGCATCCCAAAAAACCAGTTAGCTAAGGGAAGTATGCATTGTAATGGGGTATTTTTGGGATGAACAAATTAGGGTTTTTAGCCCTAGATTTCTGTATAAATATGTAACTAGTTGGGAAAATCGGGTTCCTCTCCTCAAGTTGTGGTTTCTTGTTAGGGATTCCTCCATATGATTGGGTTCCATAGTTATTGAATATATAGATTGTTGATGAGAAGAATCAATAGAGGAATTCTAAAGAGATTATTTTGAATGATATGTTTTCTGTCTTTTATATGTTTTCTTATGAATTATGTCTGGATGCATCATAGATAGATTTTTCTTATGGTTAAACATGGTAAAATATTCATAATTGTTAAATAAATGAAATATACATTAATCTAGAAGAGAACGATAATATGAATCTTAATCACTAAGTAGTTGAGGAGGAACAAGAACAAATTCTCGCGCACATAAATTATAAAGAAGAATGAACAAGATGGCCACCTCCCATTCTCTCAATATTGTAGAAACCTGGTTCTTGCAATCCCAATAGATACCTCGGGTGAGACTTCATATATGCAAGATGGTGATGTTGAAATGGTTGGTGTTTCGTGGGTTTTGTTGGTTAAATATAACTTGAACCCAGGGTCTTACAGCCTATGTGTAGTGCCAACAGTGAATGTGCATAATATAGGAAATAGGTGAGGGTTTGCAAGAAGAAATAGATGGAGTGAATGAGATATGTGTTAGGCTCATGCTCATAGGATAGGAGGTGAGCATGGGAGCTCAAGTGCTCATGGGATAAGGATATATTCCAAGCATGCAAGAGAAGGTGCACTTGAAATTGAGTGATGGAAAAATAGAAATCCATACATGAGAGGGGGAGTTTAGAATAGGCGCATAGGTGGGTTAGAATATCTAGGAAATATTTTTAGGGAAAATAGAAATGACATGCATGAAAAAGAGAGAGATAAACTTCTTTAATGCGTCACACATTTGAGTCAAAGAGAGAGAATAAAGGCACACTTGAGGAAATAGATGGAGAGAATGATGGGTAAAACAATGCATTTGGGTTTAAATGATGGTAAAAGGTGCATGGAGGATATTTTTATCTTTCCAAAAAATGCCAAAATGCTAACTTTGGCCAAGGGATGAGTGAGTTATTAACTTAGGGGAAATTCACCCTATTTTTTTGGAATTTCCTAAAATTTAGGAAATTAACATTTAAAACTATTTAAGGTGAATTTTGAGAAATTGATGCATGGAAAGTGAGAGGAATAGAGTGAGAAAAATTAGACTTGAGAGGCTAAATTTTCTCCAGGGAATGTCACCTCACCCATGCGCCACCTCTTTAGCTTAATTAATTTCTCATTAAATGCATAATCCTTGGAAAATTTACCCTTGGTCCATGATGCCATGTATATGCCACAACACCATGATACTCTACCACATGTTGAAATATGTGCTTTCCACTTGTAACTGTTGGAGATGACGATGACATCCTAAAAATAGAAATTTCCAAAAAAATCCATTTGTTCCCAAAAATTTAAAACTTGTCGAAACTTACCCAAACTCTCCAAAAATGGTCAGGATGACTAGGAGACCACCACCACATGTCCACTACTAAAAATAAAAATTCCATGCATTTCCATGATATTATACTCGTTGGAATCGATTTTCCACAAGGAATCTGAATCCATAATTAGAATCTACATGCAAGCCTTGGTGCTCAACTTGCTAAAAATAGAAATTTATGAAAAATCATATTGGAAGAGGTCCAAAAGACTCAAAGTGTTTCTAGGATAAATAATGTGCACTCATAATTTGAATCCAGGGCCTAGAGATCAAATTGATAAGAAATGAAAGTTCTTGTATGTTGCCTAGAAAAGTGATATCGAACTTGGAATCATGCAAGGACTCTCCCTGTATGCTCATAACCACTTCAAACTGTCAAAATACCCAATCAAACCGTGTATTCTAAAAAGTAGCAACAATTGTTGTATGTAGATATGTTTCTCAAATGCATGGGAAAACAAGCTAAATCTACCTTTGAACAAACAAACATGTATCGACCATATACTTGTCTTTGATGAGAACCAACCTCTTGCTCAACACAAGTGATAAACTCTGGGAGAATCTTAGAATGCTAGCCAAAATAATGCATGTTGGCTCTTAGCCCTCAGTATTTTCAAGGCTTAAAATCTAGGGGTTAACAATGAGTAAAGGAAATTTCTCAACTCCCACCTCCCCACAAAAAAAAGTCGTGCAATATTTATTTGGGAAGATTATTTTTGTGAGAAAATTTACTCCTAAATTTGCATAAACGATCAAGCCATTGAAAAAAATGATATGTAAATATGAAAATTTTAGGTGGAATAAATAAGTTAATGAATCCTTTGACAAGATTAAGGTTGTTATCTCCCAATATCTTGTATTACGCAACACTAATTTCAACAAATATTTCTTTATCTATACATTTTCTTGTGACCAATCTCTAGAAAAATTCTTGACATAGAAGGATGATGAAAACCATGACGCCTTGATATCCTTTATGAGAACCAACTTGCAGGGGATCGAGCTTAAATATCCTACTATGGACAAACAAGAATATGTTTTCTACAAGGCAGTAAAACATTTCAGATCATATATCTTAAAGAATCATATGAAATTCATAGTACCTCACCCCGTAGTAAGGTAATAATTCACACAGCAAGAAATGGAAGAGAGGAGAGGGAATTTTATGATTTTTATCCAGGAATTTGTCTTGACATTAAACCTACAAATATAGTTAGGGGAAAAGGTTTATGTAAATTGGCCGCAAATTCCAAGACCTAGTAGAAATAGAAAATTCAAGTTGGGACAATGAAATTTCTTTATGGTGTAGAGAAATGTTATACATCCCCCTGAGTCAAGGTTCTTGGTATGCATATTTTTCTTACTTCTTTCATCATGGCACATGCCCTGAACACCTAAAGCCTAAGGAGAGAAGTGTTGGTTATCTTCCTGATTCATATGCAGGTATGCTTACTCCCCTTCTATCAGGGCTTCATGGGCTGGCCCCTAAATGAATGGGTTCCATGGGGGTTCTTTCCCCTCGACTATGGGGTATGGGGGACAGTAGGCCCCCATCCAAGGCTTCGGGTCAGAGCCCCCATGGAAAATTTTGATAAAAAATCCTTGTAAAATATTGTAATTTCGTACTCAATCTGGATTGTGTAATGTCCCCATTTTTGGATTCCCCTACTTTACGGGTGGAGTAAACCTTATGGTTTTATGTCATCTTGGAAAGAGGATTAAATGGATGATAATAGTGGGCTTGGGAAAATTGGAGGAGTATATGGGGCCATTCTAGTCCATTTACCTTATTTCATCATTAGGATCACTTATGCATAGTTTGTTCTTGGTTTTGTGGCATTCTCATGATTCCCATAAATTAAGAGTATTATTGGGTATAAATTAATTAAATGCACTAAATATTTTATTTGGGTCATATTATTGGAGGGATAACCTTTGTGTAATAGCTCGTTGGAATAGGGATGAAAATACCTAAAGGTTGGGATGATGAGAAAAGGGGATTTCGGCATCCAAGAATGTCTTAGAAGATAATTAATCACTTTCCGACACCAAAAAGGGGCCAAAAGGGTCATAAAGTGATTTTAATATTGAAGTGAAAATAAAAAAGGGAAATAATGATCATGTTTGATTTGGTCAAGAAGGAAATAATGGTCATGTTTGATTTGGTAAAAAAAGGAAAAGATCTATAAGTCATGGAAGAAGTATAAAGGAAGAGTATCACTTCACCTTCTTCATTATGTTTTGGATTGATATCTTTGGATTTCCCCTGGAGCCAAGGTTTTCATTAGGGTTTTGGAAAAAACCTTTGTAGTTTAGTTTTGGTGGTGCAAGATCCACCCTAACTAGACAATGGAGGAGGATTCATCCAGGATCTTCATTGGAGCGTCATCTTGGGGTTTTTTTTCATTTTGAGGTTGTAGTGATTTGCTTGAGAGATTGTGGCACTTGGAGGGATGATCTCAATTGTTGAGGAGGCCACAACAATATTCCAGGTTTTTGTCTTATATTTTGTGTTTTCTATTGATGTTTTGAAACTATTGTTGAATCCATTGGATTGTTGTATTGAGATCTTCATTCATAATAAATATTCCATGATTCTATTATATTCCATGTGTATCTAGTTTTCTGAAAATATGTTTGATGAAATGTATCTAATGGAATGAATGCTCAGTAACTGTAGAAAAATGATAAGCAAAAGTGCCACAATTGCATTAAAGTTTTTAACATCCTATCCTAGCCTAGCTAGGGATATTGTTTGTGAAAATTTGTCAACCATATTAGAGAATCAAGAACACTTAGTACACAGAAGGACATAATATCCTAGCCCATTCTTATTAGTCTTTGATTGCATCAGAGTACTTTCCTTGGCCAAACAAGGGAAATAAATTTTGGGTTTTTTTGCAAGAAAAAAAAGGGACGACGCATTTCAACTTACATTATGAAACTTTTTGAGCCAAATTTATATTAAAAAAATGATATTTGAATTCCTCTTGGAAAAATACCCATTTTCAAAAAACAAATCGACTGAAATAGAGCTCGAGAAGTAAATTTATCAACATTTTAATTTCAACAAATGTTTAGGGTTTTTTTGGAAAAAACTACATGATTTACAGTGAGGGGAAATTGTGGGAAGGAATTTAGAGTGTAGTTACACAAGTGTAAGAAAATATGGTATTAGGGTTTGCACCCATGTGGTTAAATGGGATGGAGGAAGATATAGAGCCTATGGCTGACATCTCAAATAGTTTAGAAACAATTAAAAACATGCCTTACCACTACCAGGGGTATATAGCATTGGATGAGAAAATTCATACAACTTTTCTCTTTAAAATATATTTCACCCTTAAGTATGGATGTTGGCCCAAGAATGTGGAAGAGGATTCCTTTAAAGGAACATGGTAGAAATTAAAAAGAAGTGAGAATAAAGAACAGGTGGAGGAGCATGCATCTAATCATGTTGAGGATGTGTTCAATACTGAGAAAAAAACATCTAGTACACCATCATAGCTATCTCATGAGATCCATGGAACTATCACATATGATGGATAGGTTGACAACACACATGATACATATTTTTGATTAGTCGATGTTGAGGATTCAACATCCCTCCCTACCTATGATTCTTATGATGATGGAGGATCAATAATGCTAGCACCTAACTATGATGTAGATTCAACACCTCATCCTATTTATGAAATATATGATGATTGATATTAGTGGAGCGATTGATACATTGGTCCATATAGGACACAGGGTGGTAAATTATGATACAATGGTGTGCAGTAGTATACAACAGTATAAAACTGTGTATGGTGATATACAATGGGTTTTTGGAATGACTCCCCCAAGGAGGCCTCTAGACAGGGACGTTGAGCATACCCTTGAGTTTACATTGTCCATGGATAAGGAGTGGATATATGAGCTTCATCAAGTAGCATATTCCTTGAAGATTGATATTTGAACATGATTGTTGTGTTTTGATTTTGTCACATGGGTGAGAAAAAACACAACACTTACCTCCTTGGTTAAGTAAGCTAAAAAAGACAGGTTTGTGAGTTGATTAAGTAACCAAATACACATGAAACAAGAAAATAAAAATAAAAAGAAAAAGAAATAAATGTTAGAGAATCTTGCAAGAACTCAAACCATGAAAAGAAAAAAAATACCATCATATAGCTACCAATGGATAAATATATTGATCGGCTAACACCATAGAGAAAGGAAGGGACTTATGAATCCCCTCTTCCTCCATGGGAGGGATCTTGAATTCCCTAATAGAGAGATATTCTCTTCATGCAATGGAAAGTGACAATGGCGAAGAAATACAATTCTAATCCTCTCAAGAGGTGAGTGGAATGGCCCTTGCTATAGTGCTTAAATGATTCCAAGAGAAAAGAGGATTCTCTAAGAAGAATTCTTGCAACATAACAATACCTTGAAGTTCTTGTTTTTCTAGCACATCCATGGAACATATTTATAGTGTCCATTCATGGCAAGATATAACTAGTTAATAATGTGAACAAGGGGCCTTTTAGGGCACTTCCTATCCCTTGACTAGCCTCCAAGATAGATTTTTCTCATATCTGAGTGTCAAATCATGTTGGGGGTCAGACTAGAAGTGGTTGAGAGGCCAACAATATTCATAAATGTGTTATTCATGAGAAGTGCATGGATTTTCTCTTAGACAGTTGTGCATATTGCGCACAATGCACACTGAGGGATGTGTTAGCTTGAACATTTTGTGCATTGTGAATGGACTTCCTTTGGTGAATTTGCGCACTTCAATTTTTGAACCAAGTGTATAGTTTTGTGCCTTTTTGATGGATTTTGATGTTGTAGATGTACTAATTGTTGTTGGAATTGATGTTTTTCTTCAACCATTGTGTGCAACGTTGCAGATGATTTTTCAGTGATAACAGGTGCCCCCTGATGTGTGAGGTTAGGAACATACGTATAGAAGAAATACATCAATGTTTATTTTGCTGAGAATTCCATTGTAAGGAAGAGTGAAGAGAGGAACTACAAGAGAGATCCGTTGGAGGGAGAGGGAAAAATGTGGGAACCAAACATTTCTCTAGGAAGAAAAATATAAAATCTGTATCAAACGAGGAAGGCATGCCCCATGCTCGTGTCATGAAACCAAAATGTGGGACTGTAACTAAAAATGTATGAATATGTATATAGCTGCAATTCCCTCAGGGGAAGGTAATAATGACAGATGATGGTTCTCACTAGTGAACTAGCTCTGAAGCGAGTAATGGACGACTGTAATAAGTGTGGATGATTCGTAGGCATTAATGGCCTATCAACTTTAGAGGTCTTCGGATGGTATGAAACAACTGCAATCGTCGCATAGTAAGACCCACCGTAACATGAGATTTTGATGAAGTTGAATGTTATGGGGGTCAAAGGAATCATAAAGCAATGATGATTCTCTCTGTCATGTCTGAGACTCCTCATTAAAAAGGTAATGAGATTCAAGATACTGTCACCCTTCTGGAAACTGTGTTGATGTTGACATGAAGGGAGATGTGATGTCAAGAAGCAAAGGGATTCTTGAAATCCACTGAGTAATAGATGATATCAGGTACTGAAAAGTAACATGAATGAAGTCAAGATGTTGTGGGACTTAAGACTGCTCTTGGTTGGGGTGTTGAGGGATGATGGTCAACAACCGTAAAACTAGATCTAGGGTCAGGGGGATGACTAGATATGGGGTTAAACTGTGTTGAAGGCTAAAAAAGTGGGAAAACTGAGAGATCATGGGTACATGGATTGGGATACTTGGGGTTTGTTAATGGCCTATCAACTTTAGAGGTCTTCGGATGGTATGAAACAACTGCAATCGTCGCATAGTAAGACCCACCGTAACATGAGATTTTGATGAAGTTGAATGTTATGGGGGTCAAAGGAATCAGAAAGCAATGATGATTCTCTCTGTCATGTCTGAGACTCCTCATTGAAAAGGTAATGAGATTCAAGATACTGTCACCCTTCTGGAAACTGTGTTGATGTCGACATGAAGGGAGATGCGATGTCAAGAAGCAAAGGGATTCTTGAAATCCACTAAGTAATAGATGATATCAGGTACTGACAAGTAACATGAATGAAGTCAAGATGTTGTGGGACTTAAGACTGCTCTTGGTTGGGGTGTTGAGGGATGATGGTCAACAACCGTAAAACTAGATCTAGGGTCAGGGGGATGACTAGATATGGGGTTAAACTGTGTTGAAGGCTAAAAAAGTGGGAAAACTCAGAGATCATGGGTACATGGATTGGGATACTTGGGGTTTTTTAATGGCCTATCAACTTTAGAGGTCTTCGGATGGTATGAAACAACTGCAATCGTCACATAGTAAGACCCACCATAACATGAGATTTTGATGAAGTTGAATGTTATGGGGGTCAAAGGAATCAGAAAGCAATGATGATTCTCTCTGTCATGTCCGAGACTCCTCATTGAAAAGGTAATGAGAGTCAAGATACTATCGTCCTTCTAGAAACTGTGTTGATGTCGACATGAAGGGAGATGCAATGTCAAGAAGCAAAGGGATTCTTGAAATCCACTGAGTAATAGATGATATCAGGTACTGAAAACTAACATGAATGAAGTCAAGATGTTGTGGGACTTAAGACTGCTCTTGGTTGGGGTGTTGAGGTATGATGGTCAACAACCATAAAACTAGATCTAGGGTTAGGGGGACGACTAGATATGGGGTTAAACTGTGTTGAAGGCTAAAAAAGTGGGAAAACTCAGAGATTGTGGGTACATGGATTGGGATACTCGAGGTTTGTTAATAATGTCGATATGAAAAAAAGGGTGGATGGCCCAACCAAGGGTGACATGGGTTTATTTTCCAGGTAAAAGAAGGCCATTGAAGATGATGACTAAAAAAGCTATGTATATGCTGGAAAAAAGGGATTTATACAATTACCAAAGAAATAAAGAATAATCTGGGTTGAGTATACAAATACAGAAACAAGTGCCCCAGTGAAATATGGTTTGACCTATTTAGAGTGCAAGTTTGTGAAAGAGAACTAATGGAGGGTGGGGGCCCCATGGGTGGGTTTCTGTATTAGGTAAGTGGATGGAGGGAAATATGTAGATGGCTAAACTGATGGTGGATGAGATGGGGGGCTAATGAAACTACGGGGGTGTAGTCAATAGAACCAATTGTAAGATGATATGACCCGAGAGTCCATTGGGAAGGTTATAAATATGATGAGAAGTATGGGGTTCATTCTTGGAAGTGAAAAAATACTATCGGGACTCCCAATCCTAGGGGGTGAAATCAACATGAGTGTCAAGTTGTCAAGGGGAACTATGAATGGGAAAAATCACGTGGGGGAGAGTTCTATCGGATGAAAGTACCAAAATATGGCAGAGTTAAAGATACTGCAAAGCCGAATGTAGGGACCCTAAAGGTAGATGTCAGAGGGTGTGACTGGGATATGAAATTATCAACAGAGGGAGTAACTACATGTCAGTGTCGTACATATACCTGAAGGGGTTGTAAGCTTGTTGAACAAGTAACTTCACACATAAAAAAAAATACCTGATGTGAATAATATCTGATGATAAAGAACATATAACAACTATTTGATAAAACTAAAAGTGAGCATGCGTACCTGAATGTGACGTGAGAAAAATGCTCCTCTAGGGAAAAGTGTAGATATAACACGAGGAATGTGAATGTGTAGATGGTTGGATCAGGATCTTGTGGCTGAGAACATATCAGAAAATAGAGGCTCTAGGGTCATGTAAAAAAATGTGGAAGTTGGGAAAAAGGGCATATATATGGATGGTGGGCCCATAATGCTACCTCATTTGTATTTGACACTAATGTTGATATGACAAGAGAGCTGTGAGGATATTTTGAGATTAAAAGAGCATGAGGCAATCGATCCAGGAGCAACGAGAGATAGGTTAGTGGCCCTATCCTTCTACATTTTGTGAAGTTGATAGATTTGTAGGTAGGGGTTATACAGAGGGTCATACAATTGTTTTTAAGGGTAGGAGCTCACAAGTGCATGGGAAAAGAGGGAATAACCACGGATGTGTGCGCGGGTAAACCTCAGTTTCTCACACATTATGTGTGTTTTGTTTCGTAACAGTCACGCACTGTGGAGTGCATGGATGTGGTGAGGAAACGTGCTCATAATGTGTGGTTGTTCTTGAGACAGTCGTGCATGTGGGCGCATGACTAGGACAGACAGGTGTGCATAGGATGCACGCCTGTACAAGTGACAATTGCACACACTTGCATGGTTGTGGGTGAGACAACTATGCATTAGTGTGCAGCTATATGAAGAATAGTCATGCACTGGTGTGTGACTGTATGGGGGGAAAGCTGTGCACTATGTGTAGGCTCAAGGGTGGGTGAATTTTTTGATAGTTATGATTTTTTGATGGATGATGTGGTTGATTAGATGATTCTGGGTGGATGAAGGTGATCAACATAATTTAGAACACGATGTCGGTCCACTGGCAAGAGAGAGATTGGGACCAACTGGAGAGGCTGCGAGGGAGCAGCCTAGTGTACATAGACACTTGGCAGCCTAGGGGTTGCTCAAGTTTTTTTATTGTCCTCTGATACGGTCGTAGGAGTTCTTGCTCTATGTTTTTATTAGGAAGTGGAGCATTGATTTGCAGTGGTTTGTGGTGAGGGGGGAGAAGTTGGCATTCTCTGCAACAAAGGACATGTACTTTTTGACATGACTCACATTGTTTGGGAGGGCATTGGTCATGGATCCCCAGATTTTAGGGGAGGATAGGGTGGAAACCATGGTGGCTCGACATTGTTCTCGGTCTAACCTTATGTTGGGTTCGTCGTTCGGATTGAGGCCATCAATGGATTTTTGACTAAATGCATTGCCACCATGGTGGTGAGGATCTATGGATCCTTGGAAACTCAATGGATCATAGGTGGTCATTTGAGGGTGGTGAAGGAGGTATTTGATGGAGAACTATTTGCATGGGGTGTGCTAATGCATACCAGAATGATGTCCCAAATGAATCGGTTTCGACATGCCGACTCCGATGACTTTACATTCGGGTCTATTTTGGTGGCCTGGTTTTTGGAGAGGGTGCCTCTATTGTGCCTGTGGATTAGTTTGGATCTAATTTCACGACGACAGTTGTGGTTGATGCGATGGGCACATGTCTTGGTATGGCATGGAGGAGGGGAGGGTGGCCACTAATTCATGACCATGGTTGCTCGAGTGTGGCGTCAGATGCCACATGTGATTCTGTGATATCCATACATGGGTATGGACTACAAGTAGGATCTAGACATGGTTCTACCTCCTGGGGAGGACTAGGACCAGAGGGGTACGTGTTGTATCTATTTATTGTGATTTTGGTAGATAACATTTATTAGACATGTATATGGATGTTGTTATTATATCAGTTTTTTTTTGCAGATGTTGGACCCCAGGGGCAAGAGGTAGAGGTCAACCAAGAGTTAGCTTGATGTGAGCTAGCTCAATAAGAGCCCACGGAGCCTAGGGTTGGGGAGAGGTGTCGAAAAGATGACGTTGGTGAAAAACCATCCAGAGAGCCACATGGAGATGTTGAGACGATGCTAGAGGATCTATGCTAATGGTTCAATTGGGTCCTTCAAGGTGTTCTTGAGGGCATATGGGACCACATCCAGGATGAGGAGGTCCTGGACTAGTGTGTGGTGGCATCGATAGAGTGGTGGACATTGATCTGCAAAGAAACAATGGCGGGGGAAGTGATGACTGGTCAACTACCTTCTGGAGTGGGAGGGCCCCAGTTGGTGGGGCACCTCCGGCTGACAGAGGACCTGGGGGGGATATTTAGGGGCACCTTGAGGGACAAGTTTTGTATGTATGGGTTTGGGAGCCCAATTTTTTAGAGGGTATTTGATACCCATTTTTGTACTCATAGGGATGATGGGACTCATGAGCCTACGCGCAGTTGTATATCTATTTTTTGTAAAATATTTTATGACCTCAATGATATATATGATGGATATTTTGATCATGTGTGTCTTTATGATTTTTGTTTTATGATGTATGATGTTTACTGATATCTGTTGACAAATGTATGATGTTGTGTATATTATATTTTTAATGTGATAAATGCCAATATAATACTAGTTTAGCCATGTGATCTGTTACTTGATTGATGTTTCTTGGAATATGTGTAAATGTGATGGAATCAAAGTTGCAAGATAAGAGTCTAACTTGCAGGTTTTTTCAAAAGAGGCAAGGATCGTGAACATGATACACATTTTTGAGATGTAGGATGACAAGCTGGGAATCTAATAGAACACTAAGGTGATGAATGGTGGTGACTGGCCTCGACGAGGAGACTAATGATGACATCATATTTAGCTTGGTTGTTGGTGGTTGGACCTAAGCATATACGACTATAATAGAATAATGCATGTGAGGGGTTATAGATGGCCCAAGTGGCCGAAGCGAGATTCTGGGTCCAACAGTTGGCACCGTTAGCATAACTGATGTGGTAGGTTGATGGATGGTGCATCTGTCAATAACACGGGGGATATATCAGACACGAGGAGTCGTGGTAGAAAACAAGACTAAAACATATACAAATTTGTTCAAAGAGAAACCTAAGGTAAGGGGGATATGCTTAGGCATAAAATTTCTTCAAGTATAACTCATTGATAGGTTCCTGAAGAGGGAAGTCTCCTGGAGAGGCCAAAATGTAGGCACCTTTAGTGAGGCAATGTTGGATGATGAAGGGACCGTGCCATAATGACTCAAATTTCCCATGGTCGAGAGTGTCATGAAAAATATCACAGGCTAACATGATATCACCTTCATTTAATGAGAAAAGGTTGACACGGCGATCGAAGGCGGCTTTGGACCATTTTTTGGCTACCTCATTCTGTTGTAATGAAGATAGACGGTCTTCATCAAATGATGATCTCTATGGGAGAAGTGTTAGGTAAGAGATCTATGGAAATGTTTATGTTGGTATTTCTCACTCGATAGGGAGGGTGGATTTGATCCCATGGACAAGGTGGAACGATGTAAAATCGATGGCAGTTTTGACTATTGTGCGATAAGCCCATAAAACGGAAAACAACATATGATGTCAGTTGGTCTTATGTTTGTTGACGGTGCATTGGAGTATGGTTTTGAGGAATTTGTTGACAACCTCAACCTACCCATTGGAATGAGGGTAGAATGGGGAGGAAAACTCATGGGTGAAGCCTAGTTATGAGGAAAGTTCTACAAAGATCTCATTCTCAAAATGTTTACCTGATCCAGGGATCAAATTTTGCTCAAAATTCAAAGTGATTGGAATCACCTCAAATTGGCCCCATCACGATGTGCACTAAGATCGGAAGAGCGTCGTGCACATCGTGANGTCAGATGAGAGAGATATCACGTTCTGTTCAAAACGACCAACAGGCAAAAAAAAATTGTGCTGACTATACAGTCCGTACGGATGCTGACGTGGCAAACCGTACGACATATGGCAGACAACCGTGTGGATAGTTGACAGTTGACGTGGAAGATGTGGATGAATAGTTTGCTGACACGTGGCATATTTTGTCCAATGGTTTGGTGCCACGTGGCCTAGTCATGGGCTACCATGTGGCACCCTGTTATTGGTTGGTTGTATAAAATTTATTTGGAGTCCACCGGACTTGACCTTGTGACCTCTACCTGCATGCAAAGTATTTGCAAAGTCCACCAACAAATGCACCATAACATGTTGATTATTATATATATGGTGTGAATTATATTTGAGTTTGAATGTTTTAAAATTGTCGTGGGGGTCGGACTGGGGCTTAGCCCCAGCCCGCAGTTATATTGTTTATGTCATATGGCCACCGGTTTAAAACCTTTGCATGCACACATTTCAAACTTTAAGCCCTGTTCATATACATTGTAATGTAACCATGGGTGTGCACCATGTTTTAACCATAGCCCTTTTTGTATGAGCTCGGTCACATGTGTTTGTGCATAGAACCACCGGCGCACGTCGACCGTTGTCATTTGATTGGACTTGGCCCCTTTTAAATGCGTGTGAGGTCATGTGGTAGCCATGTGCCCATGGGCCTTGGCGATTAAGGTCTAGCGCATAACCGTCCTACAGTTTGTACCGATTGTGCAGTTGTGCCCAGTGCTGGGTTTTTCCACATTTATGTGTGTGGGGGCTAGGTTGAGGTAGCAAGGGTGCATTTTGGTGATCCAAAGACAACAAGTTTGAAGGGGAACTTCCAGGAAGCCTATCTTCTTCAATTTTTGGGCAAACGAGGTGCCGAAAAATCCCATCTAGGGGTTTTTGGACATTCTGAAGCCATTGGAGCCATCTATTTGGCATTTTGAGCATTGTAAAGCACATATATTAGCATTTTGAGAAAATAATACAAAAGATCCATTAGAAGCTGGACCAGGAGATGTATCCCAAGAGAGGAGTGAACTCCTTTATCATTTGTTGTGTTATGTGTTTTATTTTCATTGTTTATTGTTGTTGTTTATATGCATCTTGAATGATTCATTTCTATAAAACTTGTGTTTCAAAATTGATCCATTTGCATTTTAACACATGAATTAAATCTTGCAAATATTTTCAAGAATACAAGTCTTCTTCATTTTTAGATCAAGTTCATATCAAAGCATAGGTTTTTGAAGACTTGATTATTTGCAAGTGTTTTGTTTTCTGATGCTCACAAGGTTGAAACTCAAAAGAGGAGAAGGTCAAATTGTAGAGCCAAGTTATCATCCTTCAAGGAGGAAGATTATATCATCACCGCAAGTTTCAAGGAGGCATTCACCAAGTATGGCTCATGAAGAGAGTCATGAA
>JASDQU010817217.1:0-14388 GCA_032191745.1 Picea mariana | reverse complement strand
AAAAGATACCTCTAAAAACTTCATTTTGGCATGGAAGAGCAAGAAACAGGCCTGAGTAACTCGAGGCGAGCCACAAGTGGATGTTGGGAGCTTGTTGGATAGGAAGTTTTGGAGATAGTTTTGCAATTTTGATAAAATTTTGGGAAAAATACCATGTGTAGGAAAAGTTCACAGAAGAAAAAGGAAATATAGGGAGCATGTAACTAAGGCATAGTCAAGAGGAAAGTGCATAGAAGGAGGAAACTACACAGAAGGAAGACAATGCACAGACATGAGAATAAAGAAAACAGAATAATAAAACTGATAGAGGATAAATCAACAAAAGAAAGTGAGAGAGTAAAGCATGAAAAAAGGATAAATTACCGATATTCCAATAATAGAAGAATAATATAAACCAAAATGCATAGGGAAAAGCATCCCAAAAAACTAGTTAGCTAAGGGAAGTATGCATTGTAATGGGGTATTTTTGGGATGAACAAATTAGGGTTTTTAGCCCTAGATTTTTGTATAAATATGTAACTAGTTGGGAAAATCGGGTTCCTCTCCTCGAGTTGTGGTTTCTTGTTAGGGATTCCACGATATGATTGGGTTCCATAGTTATTGAATATAATAGATTGTTGATGAGAAGAATCAATAGAGGAATTCTAAAGAGATTATTTTGAATGATATGTTTTCTGTCTTTTATATGTTTTCTTATGAATTATGTCTGGATGCATCATAGATAGATTTTTCTTATGGTTAAACATGGTACAATATTCATAATTGTTAAAGCAATGAAATATACATTAATCTAGAAGAGAACGATAATATGAATCTTAATCACTAAGTAGTTGAGGAGGAACAAGGACAAATTCTCGAGCACATAAATTTTAAAGAAGAATGAACAAGATGGCCACCTCCCATTCCCTCAATACTGTAGAAACCTGGTTCTTGCAGTCCCAATAGATACCTCGGGTGAGACTTCATATATGCAAGATGGTGATGTTGAAATGGTTGGTGTTTCATGGGTTTTTTTGGTTAAATATAACTTGAACCCAGGGTCTTACAACCTATGTGTAGTGCCAACAGTGAATGTGCATAATATAGGAAATAGGTGAGGGTTTGCAAGAAGAAATAGATGGAGTGAATGAGATATGTGTTAGGCTCATGCTCATAGGATAGGAGGTGAGCATGGGAGTTCAAGTGCTCATGGGATAAGGATATATTCCAAGCATGCAAGAGAAGGTGCACTTGAAATTGAGTGATGGAAAAATAGAAATCCATACATGAGAGGGGGAGTTTAGAATAGGTGCATAGGTGGGTTATAATATCTAGGAAATATTTTTAGGGAGAATAGAAATTACATGCATGAAAAAGAGAGAGATAAACTTCTTTAATGCGTCACACATTTGAGTCAAAGAGAGAGAATAAAGACACACTTGAGGAAATAGATGGAGATAATGATGGGTAAAAAAATGCATTTGGGTTTAAATGATGGTAAAAGGTGCATGGAGGATATTTTTATCTTTCCAAAAAATGTCAAAATGCTAACTTTGGCCAAGGGATGAGTGAGTTATTAACTTAGGGGAAATTCACCCTATTTTTTGGGAATTTCCTAAAATTTAGGAAATTAACATTTAAAATCTATTTAAGGCGAATTTTGAGAAATTGATGCATGGAAAGTGAGAGGAATAGATTGAGAAAAATTAGACTTGAGTGGCTAAATTTTCTCCTGGGAATGTCACCTCACCCATGCGCCACCTCTTTAGCTTAATTAATTTCTCATTAAATGCATAATCCTTGGAAAATTTACCCTTGGTCCATGATGCCATGTATATGCCACAACACCATGATACTCTACCACATGTTGAAATATGCGCTTTCCACTTGTAACTGTTGGAGATGACGATGACATCCTAAAAATAGAAATTTCCAAAAAAATCCATTTGTTCCCGAAAATTTAACACTTGTCGAAACTTACCCAAACTCTCCAAAAATGGTCAAGATGACTAGGAGACCACCACCACATGTCCACTACTAAAAATAAAAATTCCATGCATTTCCATGATATTATACTCGTTGGAATCGATTTTCTGCAAGGAATCTGAATCCATAATTAGAATCTACATACAAGCCTTGGTGCTCAACTTGCTAAAAATAGAAATTTATGAAAAATCATATTGGAAGAGGTCCAACAGACTCAGGATAAATAATGTGCACTCATAATTTGAATCCAGAGCCTAGAGATCAAATTGATAAGAAATGAAAGTTCTTATATGTTGCCTAGAAAAGTGATATCAAACTTGGAATCATGCAAGGACTCTCCCTGTATGCTCATAACCACTTCAAACTGTCAAAATACCCAATAAAACAGTGTATCCTAAAAGTAGCAACAATTGTTGTATGTAGATATGTTTCTCAAATGCATGGGAAAACAAGCTAAATCTACCTTTGAACAAACAAACATGTATCGACCATATACTTGTCTTTGATGGGAACCAACCTCTTGCTCAACAAAAGTGATAAAATCTGGGAGAATCTCATAATGCTAGCCAAAATAATGCATATTGGCTCTTAACCCTTAGTATTTTCAAGGTTTAAAATCTAGGGGTTAACAATGAGTAAAGGAAATTTCTCAACTCCCACCTGCCCACAAAAAAAAGTCGTGCAATATTTATTTGGGAAGATTATTTTTGTGAGAAAATTTACTCCTAAATTTGCATAAACAATCAAGCCATTGAAAAAAATGATATGTAAATATGAAAATTTTAGGTGGAATAAATAAGGAAATGAATCCTTTAACAAGATTAAGGTTGTTATCTCCCAATATCTTGTATTATGCAACACTAATTTCAACAAATATTTCTTTATCTATACATTTGCTTATGACCAATCTCTAGAAAAATTCTTGACACAGAAGGATGATGAAAACCATGAGGCCCCGATATCCTTTATGAGAACCAACTTGCAGGGGCTCGAGCTTAAATATCCTACTATGGACAAACAAGAATATGTTTTCTAGAAGGCAGTAAAACATTTCAGATCATATATCTTAAAGAATCATATGAAATTCATAGTACCTCACCCCGTAGTAAGGCATTTATTCACACAGCAAGAAGTGGAAGAGAGGAGAGGGAATTTTATGATTTTTATCCAGGAATTTGTCTTGACATTAAACCCGCAAATATAGTTAGGGGCCAAGGTTTATGCAAATTGGCCGCAAATCCCAAGACCTAGTAGAAATAGAAAATTCAAGTTGGGACAATGAAATTTCTTTATGGTGTAGAGAAATGTTATACATCCCTGTGAGTCAAGGTTCTTGGTATGCATATTTTTCTTACTTCCTTCATCATGGCACATGCCCTGAACACCTAAAGCCTAAGGAGATAAGTTTTGGTTATCTTCTTGATTCATATGCAGGTATGCCTACTCCCCTTCTATCAGGGGTTCATGGGTTGACCCCTAAATGAATGGGTTCCATGGGGGTTCTCGCCCCTCAACTATGGGGTATGGGAGATAGAAGGCCCCCATCCAAGGCTTCGGGTCAGAGCCCCCATGGAAAATTTCGATAAAAATTCCTTGTAAAATATTGTAATTTCGTACTCAATCTGGATTGTGTAATGTCCCCATTTTTGGATTCCCCTACTTTACGGTTGGAGTAAACCTTATGGGTTTATGTCATCTTGGAAAGAGGATTAAATGGATGATAATAGTGGGCTTGGAAAAATTGGAGGAGTATATGGGGCCATCCTAGTCCATTTACCTTATTTCATCATTAGGATCACTTATGCATAGTTTGTTCTTGGTTTTGTGGCATTCTCATGATTCCCATAAATTAAGAGTATTATTGGGTATAAATTAATTAAATGCACTAAATATTTTATTTGGGTCATATTATTGGAGGGATAACCTTTTTGTAATAGCTCGTTGGAATAGGGGTGAAAATACCTAAAGGTTGGGATGATGAGAAAGGGGATTTCGGCATCCAAGAATGTCTTAGAAGATAATTAATCACTTTCTGACACCAAAAAGGGGCCAAAAGGGTCATAAAGTGATTTTAATATTTAAGTGAAAATAAAAAAGGGAAATAATGATCATGTTTGATTTGGTCAAGAAGGAAATAATGGTCATGTTTGATTTGGTAAAAAAAGGAAAAGATCTATAAGTCATGGAAGAAGTATAAAGGAAGAGCATCACTTCACCTTCTTCATTATGTTTTGGATTGATATCTTTGGATTTCCCCTGGAGCCAAGGTTTTCATTAGGGTTTTGGAAAAAACCTTTGTAGTTTAGTTTTGGTGGTGCAAGATCCACCCTAACTAGACAATGGAGGAGGATTCATCCAGGATCTTCATCGGAGCGTCATCTTGGGCTTTTTTTTCAATTTCGAGGTTGTAGTGATTTGCTTGAGAGATTGTGGCACTTGGAGGGATGATCTCAATTGTTGAGGAGGCCACAACAATATTCCAGGTTTTTGTCTTATATTTTGTGTTTTCTATTGATGTTTTGAAACTATTGTTGAAGCCATTGGATTGTTGTATTGAGATCTTCATTCATAATAAATATTCCATGATTCTATTATATTCCATGTGTATCTAGTTTTCTAGAAATATGTTTGATGAAATGTATCTAATGGAATGAATGCTCAGTAATTGTAGAAAAATGATAAGCAAAAGTGCCACAATTGCATTAAAGTTTTTAACATCTTATCCTAGCCTAGCTAGGGATATTGTTTGTGAAAATTTGTCAACCATATTAGAGAATCAAGAACACTTAGTACACAGAAGGACATAATATCCTAGCCCATTCTTATTAGTCTTTGATTGCATCAGAGTACTTTCCTTGGCCAAAGAAGGGAAACAAATTTTGGGTTTTTTTGCAAGAAAAAAAAAGGACAACGCATTTCAACTTACATTATGAAACTTTTTGAGCCAAATTTATATAAAAAGAAATTGATATTTGAATTCCTCTTGGAAAAATACCCATTTTCAAAAAGAAAATCAACCGAAATAGAGCCCGAGAAGTAAATTTATCAACATTTTAATTTCAACAAATGTTTAGGGTTTTTTTGGAAAAAACTACACGATTTACAGTGAGGGGAAATTGTGAGAAGGAATTTAGAGTGTAGTTACACAAGTGTAAGAAAATATGGTATTAGGGTTTGCACCCATGTGGTTAAATGGGATGGAGGAAGATATAGAGCCTATGGTTGACATCTCAAATAGTTTAGAAACAATTAAAAACATGCCTTACCACTACCACGGGTATATAGCATTGGATGAGAAAATTCATACAAATTTTCTCTTTAAAATATATTTCACCCTTAAGTATGGATGTTGGCCCAGGAATGTGGAAGAGGATTCCTTTAAAGGAACATGGTAGAAATTAAAAAGAAGTGAGAATAAAGAACAGGTGGAGGAGCATGCATCTAATCATGTTGAGGATGTGTTCAATACTGAGAAAAAAACATCTAGTACACCATCATAGCTATCTCATGAGATCCATGGCACTATCACATATGATGGATAGGTTGACAACACACATGATACATATTTATGATTAGTCGATGTTGAGGATTCAACATCCCTCCCTACCTATGATTCTTATGATGGTGGAGGATCAATAATGCTAGCACCTAACTATGATGTAGATTCAACACCTCATCCTATTTATGAAATATATGATGATTGATATTAGTGGAGCGATTGATACATTGGTCCATATAGGACACAGGGTGGTAAATTATGATACAATGGTGTGTAGTAGTATACAACAGTATAAAACTGTGTATGGTGATATACAATGGGTTTTTGGAATGACTCCCCCAGGGAGACCTCTAGACAGGGACGTTGAGCATACCCTTGAGTTTACATTTTCCATGGATAAGGAGTGGATATATGAGCTTAATCAAGTAGCATATTCCTTGAAGATTGATATTTGAACATGATTGTTGTGTTGGTTTTGTCACATGGGTGAGAAAAAACACAACACTTACCTCCTTGGTTAAGTCAGCTAAAAAATACAGGTTTGTGATTTGATTAAGTAACCAAATACACATGAAACAAGAAAATAAAAAGAAAAAGAAAAAGAAATAAATGTTAGAGAATCTTGCAAGAACTCGAACCATGAAAAGAAAAAAAATACCATCATATAGCTACCAATGGATAAATATATTGATCGGATAACACCATAGAGAAAGGAAGGGACTTATGAATCCTCTCTTCCTCCTTGGGAGGGATATTGAGTTCCCTAATAGAGAGATATTCTCTTCATGCAATGGAAAGTGACAATGGTGAAGAAATACAATTCTAATCCTCTCAAGAGGTGAGTGGAATGGCCCTTGCTATAGTGCTTAAATTATTCCAAGAGAAAAAAGGATTCTCCAAGAAGAATTCTTGCAAAATAACAATACCTTGAAGTTCTTGTTTTTCTATCACATCCATGGAACATATTTATAGTGTCCATTCATGGCAAGATATAACTAGTTAATAATGTGAACAAGGGGCCTTTTAGGGCACTTCCTATCCCTTGACCAGCCTCCAAGATAGATTTTTCTCATATCTGAGTGTCAAACCGTGTTGGGGGTCAGACTAGAAGTAATTGAGAGGCCAACAATATTCATAAATGTGTCGTTCATGAGAAGTGCATGGATTTTCTCTTAGACAGTTGTGCATGTTGCGCACAATGCACACTGAGGGATGTGTTAGCTTGCACATTTTGTGCATTGTGCATACACTTCCTTTGGTGAATTTGTGCACTTCAATTTTTGAACCAAGTGTATAGTTTTGTGCCTTTTTGATGGATTTTGATGTTGTAGATGTACTAATTGTTGTTGGAATTGATGTTTTTCTTCAACCATTGTGTGCAACGTTGCAGATGATTTTTTAGTGATAACAGGTACCCCCTGATGTGTGAGGTTAGGAACATACGTATAGAAGAAATACATCAATGTTTATTTTTCTGAGAATTCCATTGTAAGGAAGAGTGAAGAGAGGAACTGCAAGAGAGATCCGTTGGAGGGAGAGGGAAAAATGTGGGAACCAAACATTTCTCTAGGAAGAAAAATATAAAATCTGTATCAAATGAGGTAGGCATGCCCCATGCTCGTGTCACGAAACCAAAATGTGGGACTGTAACTAAAAATGTATGAATATGTATATAGCTAAAATTCCCTCAGGGGAAGTTAATAATGACAGATGACGGTTCTCACTAGTGAACTAGCTCTGAAGCGAGTAATGGATGACTGTAATAAGTGTGGATGATTAGTAGGCATTAATGGCCTATCAACTTTAGAGGTCTTCAGATGGTATGAAACAACTGCAATCGTCGCATAGCAAGACCTACCGTAACATGAGATTTTGATGAAGTTGAATGTTATGGGGGTCAAAGGAATCAGAAAGCAATGATGATTCTCTCTGTTATGTCTGAGACTCCTCATTGAAAAGGTAATGACATTCAAGATACTGTCACCCTTCTGGAAACTGTGTTGATGTCGACATGAAGGGAGATGCGATGTCAAGAAGCAAAGGGATTCTTGAAATCCACTAAGTAATAGATGATATCAGGTACTAACAAGTAACATGAATGAAGTCAAGATGTTGTGGGACTTAAGACTGCTCTTGGTTGGGGTGTTGAGGGATGATGGTCAACAACCGTAAAACTAGATCTAGGGTCAGGGGGATGACTAGATATGGGGTTAAACTGTGTTGAAGGCTAAAAAAGTGGGAAAACTCAGAGATCGTGGGTACATGGATTGGGATACTTGGGGTTTGCTAATGGCCTGTCAACTTTAGAGGTCTTCGGCTGGTATGAAACAACTGCAATCGTCACATAGTAAGACCCACCATAACATGAGATTTTGATAAAGTTGAATGTTATGGAGGTCAAAGGAATCAGAAAGAAATGATGATTCTCTCTGTCATGTCTGAGACTCCTCATTGAAAAGGTAATGAGAGTCAAGATATTGTCACCCTTCTAGAAACTGTGTTGATGTCAACATGAAGGGAGATGCGATGTCAAGAAGCAAAGGGATTCTTGAAATCCACTGAGTAATAGATGATATCAGGTACTGAAAACTAACATGAATGAAGTCAAGATGTTGTGGGACTTAAGACTGCTCTTGGTTGGGGTGTTGAGGGATGATGGTCAACAACCGTAAAACTAGATTTAGGGTTAGGGGGACAACTAGATATGGGGTTAAACTGTGTTGAAGGCTAAAAAAGTGGGAAAACTCAGAGATTGTGGGTACATGGATTGGGATACTCGAGGTTTGTTAATGATGTTGATATGAAAAAAAGGGTGGATGGCCCAACCAAGGGTGACATGGGTTTCTTTGCCAGGTAAAAGAAGGCCATTGAAGATGATGACTAAAAAAGCTTTGTATATGCTAGAAAAAAGGGATTTATACAATTACCAAAGAAATAAAGAATAATTTGGGTTGAGTATACAAATACAGAAACAAGTGCCCTAGTGAAATATGGCTTGGCCTATTTAGAGTGAAAGTTTGTGAAAGAGAACTAATGGAGGGTGGGGGCCCCATGGGTGGGTTTCTGTATTAGGTAAGTGGATGGAGGGAAATATGTAGATGGGAAAACCGATGGTGGATGAGATGGGGGGATAATGAAACTGCGGGGGTGTAGTCAATAGAACCAATTGTAAGATGATATGACCTGAGAGTCCATTGGGAAGGTTAGAAATATGATGAGAAGTATGGGGTTCATTCTTGGAAGTGAAAAAATACTCGGGACTCCCAATCCTAGGGGGTGAAATCAACATGAGTGTCAAGTTGTCAAGGGGAACTATGAATGGGAAAAATCATGTGGGGGAGAGTTCTATCGGATGAAAGTACCAAAATATGGCAGAGTTAAAGATACTGCAGAGCAAAATGTAGGGACCCTAAAGGTAGATGTCAGAGGATGTGACTGGGATATGAAATTATCAACAGAGGGAGTAACTACACGCTAGTGTCGTACATATACCTGAAGGGGCTATAATCTTGTTGAACAAGTAACTTCACACATAAAAACCAAATACCCGATGTGAATAATATCTGATGATAAAGAACATATAACAACTATTTGATAAAACTAAAAGTGAGCATGCATACCTGAACGTGGTGTGAGAAAAATGCTCCTCCAGGGAAAAGTGTAGATGATAACACGAGGAATGTGAATGTGTAGATGGTTGGATCATGATCTTGTGGCTGAGAACATATCAGAAAATAGAGGCTCTAGGCTCATGTAACAAAATGTGGAAGTTGGGAAAAAGGGCATATATATGGATGGTGGGCCCATAATGCCACCTCATTTGTATTTGACACTAATGTTGATATGACAAGAGAGCTATGAGGAGATTTCAATATTAAAAGAGCATGAGGCAATCGATCTAGGAGCAACGAGAGATAGGTTAGTGGCCTTATCCTCCTGCATTTTTTGAAGTTGATAGATTTGCAGGTAGGGGTTATACAGAGGGTCATACAGTTGTTTTTAAGGATAGGAGCTCACAAGTGCATGAGAAAAGGAGGAATACCCACGCATGTGTGCGCGGGTAAACCTCAGTTTCTCGCACATTATGTGCATTTTTTTTCTTAACAGTCATGCACTGCGGAGTGCATGGATGTGGTGAGGAAACGTGCACATAATGTGTGGTTGTTCTTGAGACAGTCACGCATGTGGGCACATGACTAGGACAGACAGGTGTGCATAGGATGCACGCCTATACGAGTGACAATTGCACACCCTTGCATGGTTGTGGGTGAGACAACTATGCATTAGTGTGCATCTATATGAAGAATAGTCGTGCACTGGTGTGTAACTGTATGGGGGGAAAGCTGTGCACTATGTGTAGGCTCAAGGGTGGGTGAATTTTTTGATAGTTATGTTTTTTTGATGGATGATGTGGTTGATTAGATGATTCTGGGTGGATGCAAGTGATCAACATAATTTAGAACACGATGTCGGTCCACTGGCAAGAGAGAGATTGGGACCAACTAAAGAGGCTGTGAGAGAGCAGCCTAGTGTACATAGACACTTGGTAGCCTAGGGGTTGCTCAAGTTTTTTTATTGTCCTATGATATGGTCGTAGGAGTTCTTGCTCTATGTTTTTATTAGGAAGTGGAGCATTAATTTGCAGTGGTTTGTGGTGAGGGGGGAGAAGTTGGCATTCTCTGCAAAAACGGACATGTACTTTTTGACATGACTCACATTCTTTGGGAGGGCATTGGTCATGGATCCCCAGATTTTAGGGGAGGATAGGGTGGAAACCATGGTGACTCGACATTTTTCTCGGTCTAACCCTATGTCGGGTTCGTCATGCGGATTGAGGCCATTGATGAATTTTTGACTAAATGTATCGCCACCATGGTGGTGAGGATCTATGGATCCTTGGGAACTCAATGGATCATAGGTGGTCATGTGAGGGTGGTGGAGGAGGTCTTTGATGGAGAACTATTTGCATGGGGTGTTCTGATGCATACCAGGATGATGTCCCAAATGAACCGGTTTCGGCATGCCGACTCCGATGACTTTACATTCGGGTCTATTTTGGTGGCCTGGTTTTTGGAGAGGGTGCCTCTATTGCGCCTGTGGATTACTTTGGATCTAATTTCACGATGACAGTTGTGGTTGATGCGATGGGCACATGTCTTGGCGTGGCATGGAGGAGGGGAGGGTGGCCACTACTTCACAACCATGGTTGCTCGAGTGTGGCGTCAGATGCCACATGTGATTTTATGATATCCATACACGGGTATGGACTACAAGTAGGATCTAGACATGGTTCTACTTCCTAGGGACGACTAGGACTAGAGGGGTACGTGTTGTATCTATTTATTGTGATTTTGGTAGATAGCATTTATTAGACATGTATATGGATGTTGTTATTATATCAGTGTTGTTTTGCAGATGTTGGACCTCAGGGGCGAGAGGCAGAGGTCAACCAAGATTCAGCTCGACGTGAGCTAGCTAAATAAGAGCCCACAGAGCCTAGGGTTGGGGAGAGGTGTCGGAAAGATGACATTGGTGAAAAACCATCCAGAGAGCCACATGGAGACGTTGAGACAATGCTAGAGGATCTATGCTAATGGTTCAATTGGGTCCTTCAAGGTGTTCCTGAGGGCATATGGGACCACATCTAGGATGAGGAGGTCCTGGACTAGTGTGTGGGGGCATTGGTAGAGTGGTGGACATTGATCTGCAAAGAAACAACGGCGGGGGAAGCGATGACTGGTCAACTACCTTCTGGAGTGGGAGGGCCCCAATTGGTGGGGCACCTTTGGCTGACAGAGGACTTGGGGGGGACATTTAGGGGCACCTTGAGGGACACGTTTTGTATGTATGTGTTTGGGAGCCCAATTTTTTAGAGGGTATTTGATACCCATTTTTTTACTCATAGGGATGATGGTACTCATGAGCCTATGCACAGTTGTATATCTATTTTTTTTAAAATAGTTTCTGACCTCAATGATATATATGATGGATATTTTGATCATGTGTGTCTTTATGATTTGTGTTTTATGATGTATGATGTCTACTGATATCTGTTGACAAATGTATGATGTTGTGTATATGATATTTTTAATGTGATAAATGCCAATATAATACTAGTTTAGCCATGTGATCTGTTACTTGATTGATGTTTCTTGGAATATGTGTAAATGTGATGGAATCAAAGTTGCGAGATAAGAGTCTAACTTGCAGGTTTTTTCAAAAGAGGCAAGGATCATGAACATGATACACGTTTTTGAGATGCAGGATGACAAGATAAGAATATAATAGAACACTAAGGTGATGAATGGTGGTGACTGGCCTCGATGAGGAGACTAATGATGACATCATATTTAGCTTGGTTTTTGGTGGTTGGACCTAAGCATATACCACTATAATAGAATAATATATGTGAGAGGGTATAGATGGCCCAAGTGGCCGAAGCAAGATTCTGGGTCCAACAGTTGGCACCGTCAGCATAATTGATGTGGTAGGTTGATGGATGGTGCATCTGTCAATAACACGGGGGATATATCAGACATGAAGAGTCATGGTAGAAAAGAAGACTAAAACATATACAAATTTGTTCAAAGAGAAACCTAAGGTAAGGGGGATATTCTTAGGCATAAAATTTCTTCAAGTATAACTCGTTGATAGGTTCCTCGAGAGGGAAGTCTTCTGGAGAGGCTAAAATGTAGGCACCTTTAGTGAGGCAATGTTGGATGATGAAGGGACCATGCCATAATGACTCAAATTTCCCATGGCCGAGAGTGTCATGAAAAATATCATAGGCTAACACGATATCACCTTCATTTAATGAGAAAAGGTTGACACGGCGATTGAAGGAGGCTTTGGACCATTTTTTGGCTACCTCATTCTGTTGTAATGAAGATAGACGGTCTTCATCAAATGATGGTCTCTATGGGAGAAGTGTTAGGTAAGAGCTCTATGGCAATGTGTAATGTTGGTATTCTCACTCGATAGGCAGGGTGGCTTTGATCCCATGGAAAAGGTGGAACGGTGTAAAACCGATGGTAGTTTTGACTATTGTGCGATAAGCCCATAAAGTAGAAAACAAAATATGATGTCAGTTGGTCTTATGTTTGTTGACGGTGCATTGGAGTATGGTTTTGAGGACTTTGTTGACAACCTCAACCTACCCATTGGAATGAGGGTAGAATGGGGAGGAAAACTCATGGGTGAAGCCTAGTTATGAGGAAATTTCTACAAAGATCTCATTCTCAAAATGTTTACCTAATCCAGGGGATCAAATTTTGCTCAAAATTCAAAGTTCTTAGAATCGCTTCAAATCAAGCAGGAGCGCAGGTCTCATCATCATGAACCCAATGCAACTCGTTTGGGTTCAAACGGATGTCAGACGAGAGAGATATCGTGTTCTGTTCAAAATGCCCAACAGGCAAAAAAGCATTGTGCTGACTGTATAGTCCGTACGGATGCTGACATGGCAAACCATACGAAATATGGCAGACAACCATGTGGATAGTTGAAAGTTGACGTGGCAAATATTGGTTGGCATATGTGGATGAATATTTTGCTGACACATGGCATATTTTGTCCAATGGTTTGGTGACACGTGGCCTAGTCATGGGCTGCCACGTGGCACCCTGTTATTGGTTGGTTGTATAAAATTTATTTGGAGTCCACATGACTCGACCTCGTGACCTCTACCTACATGCAAAGTCTTTGCAAAGTCCACCAACCAATGCACCATAACATGTTGATTATTATATATATGGTGTAAATTATATTTGAGTTTGAATGTTTTAAAATTGGCGTGGGGGTCGGACTGGGGCTTAGCCCCAGCCCGCGGTTATATTTTTTATGTCATATGGCCACCGGTTTAAAACCTTTGCATGTGCACATTTCAAACTTTAAGCCCTGGTCGTATACATTGCAATGTAACCATGGGTGTGCGCCATGTTTTAACCATAGCCCTTTTTGTATGAGATTGGTCACATGTGTTTGTGCATAGAACCACCGGCGTGCATCGACCATTGTCATTTGATTGGACTTGGCCCCTTTTAAATGCATGTGAGGTCATGTGGTGGCCATGTGCCCGTGGGCCTTAGCGGTTAAGGTATAGTGCATAACCGTCCTACAGTTTGTATCGGTTGTGAGATTGTGCCTAGTGCTGGGTTTTTCCACATTTATGTGTGTGGGGGCTAGGTTGAGGTAGAAAGGGTGCATTTTGGTGATCCAAAGACAACAAGTTTGAAGGGGAACTTCCAGGAAGCCTATCTTCTTCAATTTTTGGCCAAACGAGGTGATGAAAAAGCCCATCTTGGGGTTTTTGGACGTTCTGAAGCCATTGGAGCCATCTATTTGGCATTTTGAGCATTGTAAAGAACATATTTTAGCAATTTGAGAAAATAATACAAAAGATCCATTAGAAGCTAGACCAGGAGATGTAGCCCAAGAGAGGGGTGAACTCCTTTATCATTTGTAGTGTTATGTGTTTTATGTTCACTGTTTATTGTTGTTGTTTATATGCATCTTGAATGAGTCATTTCTATAAAAGTTGTGTTGCAAAATTGATACATTTGCATTTTAACACATGAATTAAATCTTGCAAATATTTTCAAGAATACAAGTCTTCTTCATTTTTAGATCAAGTTCATATCAGAGCATAGGTTTTTGAAGATTTGATTATTTGCAAGTGTTTTGTTTTCCGATGCTCACAAGGTTGAAACTCACAAGAGGAGAAGGTCAACTTGTAGAGCCAAGTTCTCATCCTTCAAGGAGGAATATTATATCATCACCGCAAGTTTCAAGGAGGCATTCACCAAGTATGGCTCATGAAGAGAGTCATGAACATATTCCTGCAGAAGATGAAGATCTCAGAAAGGATTTCATGGAAATGAGAGAAATGATGAAACTCTTGATGGAAGAAAGGAATACAAGATTGC
>JASDQU010817216.1:36466-48367 GCA_032191745.1 Picea mariana | reverse complement strand
ACCATTGCTCCTCATACCATCTTGCAAGTGCCCTTTCCCAATACAGTATCCACTCCTGCATCATCCAAATTTCTTACAAATATTAGTCTCCTGGCTATTTTTGGAATGTGAAGAACCCCAGGGAGAGTTATAATCCTTCCATCTTTTAGCAGCAACTTAACCCTTCCACGTCCCATTATTTTTGCTGTCGAGTCATCTCCTAGGAATACATCACCGCCTTCATATTTTTCATATTCAGAGAACCACTCCCTGTCAGGAGTCATATGGTATGACGCACCTAAGTCGATCAACCATACATCACGGTCTATATGTGTACCTGTAGATTCCAAGTAAACATCACCTCCTTCTTCAGTGGAGGTTTTCACCTCTATGAAAGAGGTACTATCAGATGCCTTTGGTTTTTCAACCTTCTTAGACTTGTAATCTTTCTTATAATGGCCTGTTTTACCACACTTCCAGCATTTCCTCAAAGATTTTCCTAGAGACTTAGATCTACCTGTAGATTTAGATCTCCCCCCGGAAGGCTTACCAGGATTCATGTCTTGGGTACGACCTCTTACAAATAAATCATATGTGCTATGACTATCCAAGCTTTTTCACCTCATCTCTTCAGATAACAAGGATGAAACTACATCCTCATATTTCAATGTAGATTGAGTGGTACTACCAATTTCTACAACCAGATTATCCCAAGAGTCTAGAAAAGAACATAACAAAGTAATACACTTATCTTCTTCTGCAATCGTAATATTAACAGAGACAATTTGACTTACCAGAGTATTAAAGGCATTTAGATGTTCTGTCACAGAATCTCCATCTTCCATCCTAAGATGATACAACTTCTTTTGAAGAAACAACTTGTTTACCAGGGACTTTGATTGATACAAATTCCCTAGCTTATTCCATAGTTCCTTGGCTGTAGATTCTCCCGAGACATTCAACAAAACCAAATCTGCCAGGAAGAGTCAAATAGTATTCCTTGCTCTTTTGTCCAACTTCTCCCAATATTCATTTGACATACCAGTAGGTGGTGTACTAGTAGTTTGTGTACTAGTAGGTTGTGTACCAGTCGCCTATGTGCAAGTAGGTTGTGTACTAGGATCCACAACAATCCATTATTCTTTGTCTACAAGAAGGTCCTCCATTTTGAGCTTCCATAGCTCAAAGTTTTTACTGTTGAACTTCTCTATCTCGATTCTAGAAGAGCTCACCGTTCCTCTTTATACACTCAAATAACCACTACAAGAGCTCCCACTAAACCCAAGTTTATCACAGACCCAAAATAAACTTGATCTATCAAGACCGAGCCAAACCCTCAGCAACAAAAGCATCCCTCTGAAGAAAAAAATGCGCTCTGATACCACATGTAAGTTTTAAACCCGTGAAGTAAAGAAATGCATATAGATTCTTAAGAAAAACAAAAATTAATCAATCACTCATACACATAGTACACAAATATTTATACCAGAAACCCTCAATTGGGGAAAACCTTTCTTATATTCATTATATCAAATTTCACCATTCACCATACAATATATACAATGTTTTTAGGTATGCTGGAGACACCAAAACCCTAATAACTTAATCCAAGATTAATTTAGAAAACCACTAAAAACAACAAAAACCATAGATGTCGAATCTGACACGCCCACACAGACACATGCAAAGAATATAATACATACCCAACAACAAGTATGTATTCAATAACTTGCATGAAGTATTTTTCTGTGATTTCCTACATGTTTTATGGGAGTCGATATTGAGGTTAAAATACAACCACCCTACAAATTGGATCAGACAGATAGAATGGAATCTTGTGGAGATCGTGCAGTTACAACAAGTTGATAATAAATTTACGCGCGTAGTAGATTTATGGTTAGACAACATTTTTTAAGTTTTTATCAAATAATTTGCAGTAGATACTGCAAAGTCTTACAACGCAGCGAAGCAAGAGTTCCTGAAGGGACCTCGAGTTAGGTATATTAGATACTTGTATACTTCCATTAAGATGTTACTGTATAACAAATGTGTAATGACAGTGGCCTCAGACAGCTAAACATCCTTGCATGCATGGGGGAAGGGGGGAAGCACTGACAAGAGATGGAGAAATGGAGGAAGAAATGGATAAAGGAAAGAAGGAGGAGGTCTTGGATCCAATCATGATGGAGGAAGACTAGATCAATCAGATCATGGAAACAATTGGAAGAATGCGCAGTGGAGCACCCTACCAATATTAGATGAACAATAAGAAGAGAGACATAGCCACGGGGAAAGGCTTGGCAAGTGATGAAGAAGAGGTAGAGGATCTCCAGACTATGGAGCAGATTGAGGAAATCCTGTGCGTGACATATGAAAGGAAGAAAATAGGTCCAAGAGAAGAAACCAAAGGCAAAAATCTTATCCATATCAGTGTCAGTGTGGAACCCATAAACCCATGTGTGACTAATACACCAGAAATAACACCACCATTTAGGAAACCGAATTTCAATTGAAGAAACAAAGAATGAATTGCATCTACACAGGGGGAAACAAATGGGGGAGATAGTTCAGGAAGCATTAGTCAAGGATCTACACCATGCACAGGTAGTATTTCAACATTCAGTATGACAAGACATGATCCCACCATCAGGTTACCAGAATTCAAGGGAGAGGCATCGTAGGACCCTGAGAAGCACTTGTTCATCTTTGAAAATACCTAGGAAGCAAAGAAAACCATAGATGAGGATACCAAACTTGCACAGTTATCCATCACACTAAGAGACCATGCACTAGATTGGTACATGAGCTTAGTTGGAAACAGTCCACCAGAAACAACTAGAACGATTGTGGATATCAAAAATTTGTTGATAAATGAATTCTAGAATCCTAGCTCCGAAGATCAGTACATGAATGAGATGATAGAGATCAAGCATAAACCAGGAGAATCTATTTGGGATATAGACCAGAGATTCAAACGATTGAAGGGAAAGCTAAAGTATGTCATGACAGATATGCAACATAGGCATATGCTTGTGAATTCACTACTACCACACTTGAAATACCCTTTGAGACAACAAAAGTCTCAGACCCAGGAAGAGGATTTGTAGGAAACCTTGCAACTAGAAGAGAACAAATATCAGAAGACAAATCCAGCAATAGAGAAGCTCAAGGAAGACCTGAAGAACCTAACATTTCAATTAAAACAGAACAAGAGTAAGGGCAAAAGAGAAGTTGTTTAGTGTACCATATGTAAGACAGAAGGACACCAAAAGAACGAATGCCCAAAATTCGCGCAGTACATGGAAACAAGAATGTCAAACCCTTTTCCATCAGGAGGACTATGGTGTGAGATATGTAAGACATAGGGGCATGATCCATATCACTGTCCAATGNAAGGGAAAAAGAGAAGTTGTTTAGTGTACCATATGTAGGACAGAAGGACACCAAAAGAACAAATGCCCAAAATTCGCGTAGTACATGGAAACAAGAATGCCAAACTATTTTCCATCAGGAGGACTATGGTGTGAGATATGTAAGACATAGGGGCATGATCCATATCACTGTCCAATGATGAATAAATACCAGACAGTGTCTAAGAGTTCATATTGCAACTTTTGCAAGTCAGTAGGCCATGATGACAAAGATTGCAGGACAATGGAGCTGATGAGGGAAAGAACATTAGACACCTATAGGGTACAAAAAGAGATGATGACAGGGAAAGTTGCACCATATTTTAACTAAGTACCAGCCCCATATAACATAGTTCCACAACAATATAACATTGTTCAACCGTAGTACAATACCGCACAACCACAGTATAATCTCGTGCAGTATAACCATGTGCCACAGTACAATACATCGTGAGAAGATTGAGCTGGCTATAGAGGTGAAGGACGAGGTAGAGGATGCTTTGGAAGAGGCATAGGAATGGTGGTAACCCATAACTGTCAACAACCAGGAAACTATGCAAGAAAATGTCCACTCCCACCTGCGACTTGTATGTATTGTCGTGCATTAGACCATGATACAAAAGACTTTCCTACACTATTGGGGAAGATCCAGGAAAAGAGAAATCAAAACACTCAAAATGTTCAATGGATATTTTTAGAAGCAAGGGATGATGGAAGAAATATCAACATAGTTATGCGTGGAGGAGCTAAGATAGGATATGACGCAATAAGACAAGATCCAAAAAAACACCAATGGGTGAAGAAGAATGCCGATCCACATAAGCAGTTTGATGTGCATAACGAAAAGGAGATATTCAAGCATGTCTGACAAGAATTATTGAGGGCAGACAATCAACTGCACAACATACTCAGGATGCACCAATGTACGGGATGCCTTCATCACTGGATCACACTAATGAAGCACATCCTATAGGATAAGTAAGTACCATAAAGGATTTTCTGCAATCCTATTTTAAACTACTAAATGATCCATCATCTATTAAAGTGTTACAAACTATGTTAGAAATATGTAGCACATATGTAGAGGGAAATCTAGAACATAAAATAGTTAATCATTTTCATACGAGGAGGAGGGCAAATAGAGAATTCTGACTAAACGCCAACATTGGAGATTTCAACATGGTGGATATCATACTGGGTTTAGGCTCCGAAGTGAATGTACTACCCAAGAAGACATGACAATGTATGGGAGATCCCACATTAGGATATTCACCTGTTTAGCTGAAACTAGAAAATCAACACAAAATTCTGCCAATTGGGAGGCCAAAGGGTGTGACAATAGATTTGGATGGAGTGTGCACTAAAGTCGATTTTGAAGTGATAGAAATAGTGGATGACACAACACCTTATCCGACATTGCTTGTCTTGGGATTGGGCATTTGATAATCAGTCCATAATCAATTTGAAGATGAGGAAGATGGTATTTGATTCAGGAGAGTATAGAGTCATTGCGTGATTAGATCCATCAGAAGGAGAAAGGTTTGTAGAACCCACTAGTTTAGACTTGGAGGAAATTAACCAGTTATACATAACCATCATGGGAGAAGAAGATTATGTGAATCCAACTACAGATGGGGTACTCGGTTGGAGAAGTATCAAGTCATCCATGTTAGACTCAGATATAGGGTTGGAGAATTGACAATAGATATTACATGAAGTCTCCACAAGAAGGTGCGCAAGAATAGACCGTGTGGTAAGATGGGTAGGGAAAAAGATAAGAGAACCTCCCAACTTTCATGGGGTTAATGAGTTAGAATAATTCCTAAAAAGATACGAAGATGAAGTGTTAGAAATCATAGGCTCTTAGCTAGATATAACACTCAAGGAAACACCTGCAAGATGGTGGGGTGCGCACCAAGATACAATCAAGGACTGGTACCAATATAAGCGATTAATACACATCAAATTTGGCACAGAACAGAGAAGCAACCGACTGTAGAGATATGATGGAAAGGGGAAACCAATAGAACACTTGAATAAGTGCAGAACACTATGGATAATGACACCACCAGAAGAATGGCCCCATCACTTTATTGAGACATTGGAAGGGATTCCAACAAATTGGTATGTAGACCAGAAATTGTGCAGAGGCACTGCAGAATGGATAGTGTTACAACATAATTTTATAATCACTTTCTCATTTGAACATGAGAACCCCAACATGGATTCAACACACAAACAAATTAGAGTGGCAATATTCATTCAACAACTGGAGGTTGAACTTATAACAAAGTATCAATAGTAGAACAAACAAACAATGAAAGAACTACAGTCATGATACCATGTGTAGGAAGAAGCACCAGATGAAGATGACCCCCACAACATTCAAATTAAATAAATTGAAGGAGAATGGGAGGTGGAAGGCCCATCTCTCAAAACATAATTATTTACTGTGCTAATCAACGTGAATAAAGTAAATATTGGGACAAATGATAATCCCAAAATGGGGATTACTGGGACAAACAAGCAATAGAAAGAATAACAGAGTTGTTGCGCGAGTACAATGACATGTTCCCAACAACCTTTACAAAGATGAAAGGAATAACAGGAGAGCTAGGAGAGATGAAGATACCTCTCAAAGTTGAGGCTAGATTAGTTAGACAAAGACCATATCGACTGAACCCAATATATAAGCAAAACTTAAAAGTAGAAATTGATAGAATATTGGAGGCTAGAATCATATAACCAATGGAGGAATATAAATAGGTAAGACCTATGGTAGTTCAGGAGAAGAAGTAGGGAGGGATAAGGATCTGTGTAGATATCATGAGATTGAATGATTCTTTCCTACATGACCCTTTTCCTACCCCTTTCACAGATGAGGTATTAGAGAATGTAGGAGGCTGGGAAGCATACTCATTCACAGATGGATTCTCAGGCTACTATCAGATCAAGATATCCCTATAATATAGGTACAAGACTACTTTTCCACAGAATGGGGATCCTACCAGTATAGAGTCATGAATTTTGGAATGAAGAATGCACCAACAATATTCTCAAGAATAGTCATAGCTTCATTCACAAAATTCATCCATCAGTTTTTAGTAGTATATTTGGAGGATTGGACAATCTACAGTCCACTGAAAGATCATGTAGAGGTCTTAAGGATGATGTTGGAAAGATGCTGGCAATGTCAGATATCATTAAATATCAAGAAGTGCATCGTTGGGACACCTTTTGGGATACTATTGGTAAATATCGTGTGCAAACAAGGTTTCCTAGAAGATCCTACCAAGATTGCAGTGTTTGTCAATTTACCACCACCAAAATTAGTACATCATTTGAGAGAAACACTGGGACACACAGACTACTATAGGTAATTCATAAAAGGGTATGCACAGATCACCGCGATAATGGAGAAACTGTTGATGAAGGATAGTAAATACTAGTGGAATGAGGACTATCAATGAGGATTGGACACTCTAAAAGAGAAAATGGTAGAAACACCAATACTAGTATTCATAAATTGGGAAAAGACATTTCATATGCATGTAGATGCATCAACGATAGCACTTGGAGATATTTTGGCACAGCCAGGAGCTAGATAGTTAGACAATCCTATAGAATTTGCAAGAAGAAAATTGTCAGAGTCAAAGAACAACTACAATACTACATAAAGAGAAGGATTAGCAATGCTATATGCACTGCAGAAGTTCAAACACTATCTTCTTAGGAAACACTTTAAATTTTTCACAGACCATTTTGATATCAAATACCTAGTCAATAAGCCAGTGTTGGGGGGGAGAATTTGTAGATGGTTACTGTTGTTTTATGAATTTGACTTTGTAGTGATAGTCAAACCAGGGAAGTTGAATGCATGACTTGATCACTTTTCAAGGATCACCAATGGAGAAGAACCTATGAATTTAGAGGACAACTTACCTCATGCACAGTTATTTCTAGTCCAAGTAGCTGATGAATATTTTGCTGGCATCATTCAATACTTGAGTACAGGGACCGCGCCACAAGAACTCAACACTACGCAGAAGAAAAATATGGTAGTCAGATATGCATACTATCAATTGATTGCAAGACACTTATACAAGATGGGTGAAGATAACATCTTGAGAATATGTGTACTAGAACATGAAAGGCCTAGGATTTTAGCAGAGGCCCATGAGGGAATAGCTAGAGGACATTATGCAGGAAAAGCTACCGGGTAGAAGGTATTACATGCAATACTATGGTGGAAGAACATTCACAGAGATACAAAGAACTTCTACCAGAGATGTGATGTATGCCAGAGGGTTGAAAAACCTAATATACGAGATAATATGCCCTGAAGACCACAAGTAACCTTGCAAGTATTCGACAAATTGGAAATAGAATTTGTGGGACCAATTAATCCACCAGCAAAGAGGTCAAGAGAAAGGTATATCATTATGGCTACATAGTACTTAACGATATGGTAAGAAGAAATATTGGTAAAACATTGTAGCATAGAGATCAACAACACACTTTTTGTTTGAGCAAGTGATCACTAGATTTGGATGCCCAAGGATTTTGATGAGTGACCAAGGCACCCAATTCATCAATAGTACTATCAAGTCTATGATTGAGGATTTTGAAGTCTATCATCAAAAGAGTACATCATATCACCCTCAAGAAAATGGAACAATGGAAGCCTTTAATAAGATCCTAGAGAATGCAATGACAAAGATCTAGATTATTGGGACTTGAAGATACCAGCAGTATTACGGGCATACAAGACTACATGCAAAATGTTGATAGGGAAGACACCATTCAGGTTGGTGTATAAACAAGAAGCAGTCGTGCCATTAGAATTTTTGGTACCTAGTCTGTGCATAGCAATAATCACTAACATGATAGAATGAGGCACAATACAGGAAAGGATAAGTCAGTTGATGGTGATGGAAGAAGATAAGATCCTAGCAGGATTTCACCAAGAAGTACAGAAAGCAAGGGACAAAGCTTAGCATGATAGACATATTAAAAGGAAGAGTTTCAAGGAGGGAGACCTAGTCTTGGTGTATGAAGGTAAATTTCTTCAGCACCTAGGAAAATTCAGAATGCATTGGTTGGGACCATATGAAGTGAAGATTGTCACAGATGGGGGAGTTGTACAACTGAAATATTTAGGAGGTACAGAACTCAAAGGAATGATCAATTGGATTCAAATAAAACTGTATAGGGATAGTCGACCTCCTAGAACTTAGGAAGTTACCGTGCAGTAAAGATATATATATACAGAAAAAAAATACCGTGTTAGGCATATGAAGACTGCATGAAACAACATTGGGGTTACCGCACCAAACATCAGGAGAAATCACACAACAACATTAGGGTTACCGCGCCAGACATCAGGAGACAACGCGCAACAAAAATGGACTTAGCGCGAAGAAAATAAAAAGTCCATGTGCTACGATGAAATTAAATACAATGCACTTGGAAAGATCAACGTGTTAGAAAAAGGACAAACGGTCAGAAAAATGCGAAAATTTGAAAAATGGCAATTACGGTGAAAAGGCACCAACTGGCAGCAATTATGGGGAAAAAGGTAGAAATTTGAAAAATGGAGGCTACGATAAAGGCACCAATTGGTAGTAATTATGAAATTAAATGCAAAAGTACGAATAAAGTGCCATTACATTAATCAATGTTGGGGAAGCTTCTTTGATAAGCTTCATGACTTGCCTATAAAAAGGGGAACGCCGACAACATAAGACCCTTTGTGAATTCATGAAATTACAGAGAGATAGAGCATGCAGAGTCAAAGTAAATTAACACAGGGTGAACCACTGAAGATTCATTCAGTCAAAACCAACCACTACCCACGATGGAACCACCAAATATGGGTGCATTGAGCCAAGTAGGGAGGAAAACACGGAGTAGCAGGGTACCACGTGAAGTAACCGAGCCCAAAAAGGAAACCAGAAAACTCGAGGAATTCGTCGATGTCAATGCAATTCCATCACTAGTCGAATCACCAATAGACCCTACACCAGTGGTGGATGAAATACAGGAGCTAATCACGTCGGCCATGGAAGTCAACCCAGCCAACAACGCATAGGGACATCCCGCTCACAACATAGGAAACCCACTAGATACTGCAGTGACAGAAGGGGTCCCGCAAGTAAATGGCCAAGATACTACACAAAAGGAGGTGGAAGTACCCACAAACACCAAAGGTGCAACCACACAACAATGGGAGGATCTGGTTGAGGATATCACTGGCCAACTAGACTTTGATATCGAAATGAGATAGATGGAGGTGGGGTCCTCTAGCCAAAAAACAAGGTGAAAGGGAAAATAACCTATGGAGTGGTCTCCATGTGGGCATACAGATGAAAAAATCGTGCTCTCACGCATTTCAAAAGGAGTGCAAACCATGCCAACACTACTAGGTTGTGAGGAGAAACTGAGGTACTCAGACCATGATGTGGCCAATAAGGGAAAATTCTGCTCATTTAGGTTTCTGTGGTGAAAGATTTGTTTATAATTTGTCGGAAGAACCACAGTGCTATTGATAGCTTGTCGTCGACATTTCGGATCACTTAGCCGACAACTAATATAAAAATAATAATATTAATGCTACCTCGTTAAATTAACCTTAATTTAACCTATAATTAACATAAAATTAATATTAAAATTAATATTAATAATATTAACACCATATGGTTAACCCTAAATTTAGCCTATATTTAACATAAAAATTAATTAACACCATCGGGTTATCAATTTAAACCACTTAGTTCATTAATTAAATCACTATTAAATACCTATTTTTAAAAAATCTCCTCAAACTTAGGGTTTCACTTAGCCGACCTTAGTTTTCCACCCTCCTCGTCATTATTTATTATGGGCTCCTCTCTTATTTTTCCTTAGGATTTTTTGTTCTGAAGATGGATCCTGTTGTGGATCCGAAACGTCGACGAAAAGCTATCAATAGCACTGTGGTTCTTCCGACAAATTGTAAACAAGGGAAAATTCCTTGAATTTGCGCAATAAGTTTATTTGGACATAATAGGGATAGGAACCTTTGGTGATCCCATCCTACAACTGAAGCCATGAGTATCTAGCCTAGAAAACACTGGCATCCTCAACCTATTGGATATTCCCCACTTTGGAATGGGGAAAGAGGTGAACAACTGCATCAAGGAGTTGATATCATTCCTCCATGGAGGATTCCTCTGGATGGAGCAAACCATCTCCATAGACGTGGAGCTAATCGCAATGATCACAGGACTTCCATCAATGGGTGAGAACCTCATGCCATACCTAAATGAAAAAATCAAGGAGAAGGCATTGGCAGAAGAGGTGAAAATAACATATGCTATAGAGAGGGGGTCACGTAGTATAATCGTCAAGAGAATTAGTGACTCCGCGACATGCATGGCCACTAAGATCATGGCCTACAAAATACTGCGAAAGTGTCACAAGAAATAAGTCCTTGTCGGGGTCATCGTAGTTGCAACACAGTGTGAAAATGGCACATCACTCAGTTGGGCCCCCTAGCTGTTAAACTTATTCATGGAGGATTGCAAAGATGCACATGACCTCGACACAAAGTTCTACTACTTGTGGATACTCATGTTGATTGCGCTGATGGGGTGGAGGGAGCCCCCATATTCATACTTCTACAATAGGATAGGTTGGTTCCGTGCAACATGGTACATGTTGTTGGGGAGAAAATCCAACCCCAAGCACAAAAGAACTAACACGGGTACCTTTTCTAGGTACTTCACTGCGATACATGAGAGTATCGCTAACACTTGGTGAATAACCCTGGAGGTAGTCATGTAGTTCAAGGGCTTCACCAACTTCAAGGTGTCTAGGCATAATATGAGGATCTTAGCGCGCAAGGAACCAAGCAAGGAGTGGATCCAAATGAGATACTGCATCACGAAGGATGATGTAGAGATGGCTATGAGGAATTGCCCCGACGAATGGAAGATCTCAGTCTTAGATCAAGAAGTATCTCAGGGCACAGAGGTGGATGAAGGGTAGGACAAGAGACTTGCAGGAGATAAAACTGTGCCAAAAAAGCCAAAAGCAACACAGAAGTCAGCATAAAAAAAGAAGGGGGGCGTAGGAAAGAAGGATGTTCAAACAACAAAGAAGAATGCGTAGGCAGGAAAGAAGGATTCTCCCTCGCCAAAAAAGAGAAAGGAATAGTGTCTACAGGAATACAGGGACCCCCCTCAACATCTACCCCCCAAAGAACCAGGGCCACTGAAGCGACCAATTTCGCAGTCAGGAGGAACGCGCAAGAAGATGAAGGCACACAAAGATCCACCCGAATATACAATCATGGAGGATGACATTGATCTTGTGTCTGAGAAGGTGCAAGACCACGTCATACAAGACGTGGAAGAAGCAAAGCATTAAAGGGGGAAGATACAAGATGACTTGGCTAGCATAAGATAGGTCCTCGAGCAAATTAGGTCCGCACAGAGGTCAAAAAAGGGAACAAAATCCACCCCTGAGGGAG
>JASDQU010817216.1:17124-36137 GCA_032191745.1 Picea mariana | reverse complement strand
CTCAACACTACGCAGAAGAAAAATATGGTAGTCAGATATGCATACTATCAATTGATTGCAAGACACTTATACAAGATGGGTGAAGATAACATCTTGAGAATATGTGTACTAGAACATGAAAGGCCTAGGATTTTAGCAGAGGCCCATGAGGGAATAGCTAGAGGACATTATGCAGAAAAAGATACCGGGTAGAAGGTATTACATGCAATACTATGGTGGAAAAACATTCACAAAGATACAAAGAACTTCTACCAGAGATGTGATGTATGCCAGAGGGTTGAAAAACCCAATATACGAGATAAGATGCTCTGAAGACCACAAGTAACCTTGCAAGTATTCAACAAATTGGAAATAGAATTTGTGGGACCAATTAATCCACTAGCAAAGAGGTCAAGAGAAAGGTATATCATTATGGCGACATAGTACTTAACGATATGGGAAGAAGAAATATCGGTAAAACATTGTAGCGTAGAGACAACAACACACTTTTTTTTTGAGCAAGTGATCACTAGATTTGGATGCCCAAGGATTTTGATGAGTGACCAAGGCACCCAATTCATCAATAGTACTATCAAGTCTATGATTGAGGAGTTTGAAGTCTATCATAAAAAAAGTACATCATATCACCCTCAAGAAAATGGAACAATGGAAGCCTTTAATAAGATCCTAGAGAATGCAATGACAAAGATCTAGATTATTGGGACTTGAAGATACCAGCATTATTACAAGCATACAAGACTACATGCAAAATGTTGATAGGGAAGACACCATTCAGGTTGGTGTATAAACAAGAAGCAGTCGTGCCATTAGAATTTTTGGTACCTAGTCTGTGCATAGCAATAATCACTAACATGATAGAATGAGGCACAATACAGGAAAGGATAAGTCAGTTGACGGTGATGGAAGAAGATAAGATCCTAGCAGGATTTCACCAAGAAGTACAGAAAGCAAGGGACAAAGCTTAGCATGACAGACATATTAAAAGGAAGAGTTTCAAGAAGGGAGACCTAGTCTTGGTGTATGAAGGTAAATTTCTTCAACACCTAGAAAAATTCAGAATGCATTGGTTGGGACCATATGAAGTGAAGATTGTCACAGATGGGGGAGTTGTACAACTAAAATATTTAGGTGTTACAAAACTCAAAGGAATGATCAGTGGGATTCAAATGAAACTGTATAGGGATAGTCGACCTCCTAGAACTTAGGAAGTTACCGTGCAGTAAAGATATATATATACAGAAAAAAAATACCATGTTAGGCATATGAAGACTGCGTGAAACAACATTGGGGTTACCGCACCAAACATCAGGAGAAATCGCACAACAACATTAGGGTTACCGCGCCAGACATCAGGAGACAACGCGCAACAAAAATGGACTTAGCGCGAAGAAAATAAAAATTCCATGTGCTACGATGAAATTAAATACGATGCACTTAGAAAGATCAATGTGTTAGAAAAAGGACAAACGGTCAAAAAAATGTGAAAAATTGAAAAATGGCAATTACGGTGAAAAGGCACCAACTGGCAGCAATTATGGGGAAAAAGGCAGAAATTTGAAAAATGGAGGCTACGATAAAGGCACCAACTGGTAGTAATTATGAAATTAAATGCAAAAAGTATGAATAAAGTGCCATTACATTAATCAATGTTGGGGAAGCTTCTTTGAGAAGCTTCATGACTTGCCTATAAAAAGGGGAACGCCGACAACATAAGACCCTTTGTGAATTCATGAAATTACAGAGAGATAGAGCATGCAGAGTTGAAGTAAATTAACACAGGGTGAACCAGTGAAGATTCATTCAGCCAAAACCAACCACTACCCACGATGGAACCACCAAATATGGGTGTGTTGAGCCAAGTAGGGAGGAAAACACGGAGTAGCAGGGTACCACGGGAAGTAACCGAGCCCAAAAAGGAAACCAGAAAACTCGAGGAATTCGTCGATGTCGACGCAATTCCATCACCGGTCGAATCACCAATAGACCCTACACCAGTGGTGGAGGAAATACAGGAGCTAATCACGTCGGCCATGGAAGTCAACCCAGCCAACAACGCATAGGGACATCCCGCTCACAACATAGGAAACCCACTAGATACTGCAGTGACAGAAGGGGTCCCATAAGTAAATGGCCAAGATACTACACAAAAAGAGGTGGAAGTACCCACAAACACCAAAGGTGCAACCACACAACAATGGGAGGGTCTAGTTGAGGATATCATTGGCCAACTAGACTTTGATATCGAAATGAGATAGATGGAGGCGGGGTCCTCTTGCCAAAAAACAAGGCGAAAGGGAAAATAACCTATGGAGCGGTCTCCATGTGGGCATACAGATGAAAAAATCGTGCTCTCACGCATTTCAGAAGGAGTGCAAACCATGCCAACACTGCTAGGTTGTGAGGAGAAACTAAGGTACTCAGACCATGATGTGGCCAATAAGGGAAAATTCTGCTCATTTAGGTTTCTGTGGTGAGAGATTTGTTTAGAATTTGTCGGAAGAACCACAGTGCTATTGATAGCTTGTCATCGACGTTTCGGATCACTTAGCCGACCACTAATATAACAATAATAATATTAATGCTACCTCATTAAATTAACCTTAATTTAACCTATAATTAACATAAAATTAATATTAATAATATTAACACCATATGGTTAACCCTAAATTTAGCCTATATTTAACATAAAATTTAATTAACACCATCGGGTTATCAATTTAAACCACTTAATTCATTAATTAAATCACTATTAAATACCTATTTTTAAAAAGTCTCCTCAAACTTAGGGTTTCACTTAGCTGACCTTAGTTTTCCACCCTCCTCGTCATTATTTATTATGGGCTCCTCTCTTATTTTTCCTCAGGCTTTTTTGTCCTGAAGATGGATCCTGTTGTGGATCCGAAACATCGACGAAAGGCTATCAACAGCACTGTGGTTCTTCCGACAAATTCTAAACAAGGGAAAATTCCCTGAATTTGCGCAATAAGTTTATTTGGACATAATAGGGATAGGACCCTTTGGTGATCCCATCCTACAACCGAAGCCATGAGTAGCTAGCCTAAAAAACACTGGCATCCTCAACCTATTGGATATTCCCCACTTTGGAATGGGGAAAGAGGTGAACAACTGCATCAAGGAGTTGATAGCATTCCTCCATGGAGGATTCCTCTGGATGGAGCAAACCATCTCCATAGACGTGGAGCTAATCGCAATGATCACGGGACTTCCATCAATGGGTGAGAACCTCATGCCATACCTAAATGAAAAAATCAAGGAGAAGGCATTGGCAGAAGAGATGAAAATAACATATGCTATAGAGAGGGGGTCACGCAGTATAATCGTCAAGAGAATTAGTGACTCCGCGACATGCATGGCCACTAAGCTCATGGCCTACAAAATACTGCGAAAGTGTCACAAGAAAGAAGTCCTTGTCGGGGTCATCGTAGTTGCAACACAGTGTGAAAATGGTACATCACTCAGTTGGGCCCCCTAGCTGTTAAACTTATTCATGGAGGATTGCAAAGATGCACATGACCTCGACACAAAGTTCTACTACTTATGGATACTCATGTTGATTGCGCTGGTGGGGTGGAGGGAGCCCCCATATTCATACTTCTACAACAGAATAGGTTGGTTCCGTGCAACATGGTACACGTTGTTGGGGAGAAAATCCAACCCCAAGCACAAAAGAACAAACACAGGTACCTTTTCTAGGTACTTCACTGCGATACATGAGAGTATCGCTAACACTTGGTGAATAACCCTGGAGGTAGTCATGTAGTTCAAGGGCTTCACCAAGTTCAAGGTGTCTAGGAATAATATGAGGATCTGAGTGCGTAAGGAACCAGGCAAAGAGTGGATCCAAATGAGATACTGCATCACGAAGGATGATGCAGAGATGGCTATGAGGAATTGCCCCGACGAATGGAAGATCCCAGTCTTAGATCAAGAAGTATCTCAAGGCACAGAGGTGGATGAAGGGCAGGACAAGACACTTGCAGGAGATAAAACTGTGCCAAAAAAGTCGAAAGCAACACAGAAGTCAACATAAAAAAAGAAGGGGGGCGTAGGAAAGAAGGATGTTCAAACAACAAAGAAGGATGCGTAGGCAGGAAAGAAGGATTCTCCCTTGCCAAAAAAAGAGCAAGGAATAGGGTCTACAGGAATATAGGGACCCCCCTCAACATCTACCCCCCAAAGAACCAGGGCCACTGAAGCGACCAATTTCGCAGTCAGGAGGAACACGCAAGAAGGTGAAGGCACACAAAGAGCCGCCCGAATATACAATCATGGAGGACGACATTGATCTTGTGTCTGAGAAGGTGCAAGACCATGTCGTAGAAGACGTGGAAGAAGCAAAGCATCAAAGGGGGCAGATACAAGACGACTTGGCTAGCATAAGATAGGTCCTCGAGAAAATTAGGTCCACACAAAGGTCGAAAAAGGGAACAAAATCTGCCCCTGAGGGAGAAACAACAACATCGACAAGGACTATGCCAAAAACCAAATATATGATTCACACAACTGCACAGGCGATTCCAACATTCAAGGTAACTAGTGAAATGCTATAGACACCATTGGAAGATGTAGCACAGGTCGAGATGGTATTGGCCAAGATACCAACAAAGGCATTGTACAGACTCCAAGTCAGCGTCACGCAAGAGGTGCAGTCATGCGTAAGGACAAATGCAACATAATTGCAGGAAATAAAAAATGACAAGGAAGAATTGGAGCTTGTGGTCGAACAAGTAAAGTTTGAGACCAAAGAAGAAAAAGAGCACGTGAATAAAATTGAATAGGGGATGACAACAGTATACAACCACCTTCCAGACAACGTGCAGGCTGAGAGTCCAACTACGGAGAAACAAATCAATCAGATTTCCCAAACCATCGACCAATACAAGCAACAGATTGAGGAACTCAAGGAAAGGATGACTCTGATGACTCCACTAGAGGTTAAGGAGTAGAGGAAAGAAAAATATGCACTCCAACTATCAGAGTTGGAGAAACAAGTGAACACAACAGCAAAATTGTTTGACAGAACAACACAGCTTTGGATAGCGCTGGAGGAAGATGAGTAGGTCCAACAGTGGGACTAGCAGGAAGGGAGGATAAGTGTCGAGATCCATGACCTCAAGCAAAGGAAGAAAACGATGGGTATCACTGAGGGTTTAAAAGGAACACATGAGATGAAGAGATTTCAGGACGAACTAAAGACGACGCAGGTGCACAAAAATAAGAGACAGGCTCAGATGAAACTCCTCCAAGAGAAAGAAAAAAATATGATTGCACAGAAGGAGGAAGAGAAAAAGAACATCGCACATACACAGGTGGAGTGCACAACCATGGTTCAGGAGGAAGTCACTATGCAAAACTTAGAAGAACTTACAGAAAAGGTCAGGCAGGTCCAGACACAAGGGAAGGAACTGACCGAAAAGTTCCATAGTCTAGTAGAGGCTGTCAAAGGAGCACGCAGTGCCTAGGTGGCTTAGGACAAGCCACATATTAGTGTTGGGGGCCTATTGGGTGCAGGCCCATTTTGGAATAAAGGATAATTTTGGAGAATAAAGAAGAAGACAACTGGCAGGAAAAGCCACACGCGCAAGGTTAAATAAACGAAGACTACAAAGTTTAGTCGCAGATCCCCACTCCTTTCCCAGGCTGCAAGCACCTGAGCATTGCAGCCACCCATAAGAACTATCTCAGGTGAAACTGCATAGTGCATCATGTACACTATGTTGCGTTCTGGCTTACCAGGAGGGCTAATAGTTTTAGGGGGGTTTTGTTGGAAACCAAGTGGATATGAACCTGGATCAACCCAAAAAGGGTAGCACGAGTAAACTATAACCAACATCTAACCACTCTTTTGGATTAAAAAGAGTCACATGATTCTCAATGGATTTATTGTGTGATTTTTGTAGAAGATAAATAATATATTACATTACTCTAAAAATGGTAAACTATAGGTTTAACCGAACTCAATGAAATATGAAAATGCAATTATATGACGTGATAGTGTGCATAATGTGGATTATACATCATCTAACCACTCTTTTGGATTAAAAAGAGTCACATGATTCTCAATGGATTTATTGTGTGATTTTTGTAGAAGATAAATAATATATTACATTACTTTAAAAATGGTAAACTATAGGTTTAACCGAACTCAATGAAATATGAAAATGCAATTATATGACGTGATAGTGTGCATAATGTGGATTATACATGGACTGATGATGTTTTTGGATGTGACTATTCAAATGACATAAGTGAGCAAAATTAAAATGATAATAAACGTCATTTTCAAAATAGAGAAACTCACTTAATTACAATCATAACATTAAGTTTTTAAAAATTAAGTAATTATACAAATTCAAATCCAAAATTAATTGTTTAAGAAATAAATAAGAAAAACTTAATACAATGTTTGTAATTCTCAAAGCTTAAATAATTAGATATAGGAATTGATCATGGAATAGTTGGGCGGATAAAAGAAAATAAAACAAAAACCAAGCAAAACACAAAATCATAACATTAAGGTTTTAAAAATTGAGTAACTATACAAATTCAAATCCAAAATTAATTGTTTAAGAAATAAATAAGAAAAACTTAATACAATGTTTGTAATTCTCAAAGCTTAAATAATTAGATAGAGGAATTGATCGTAGAATAGTTGGGTGGATAAAAGAAAATAAGACAGAAACCAAGCAAAATACAAAAGAAAAAAACAAACATAGAATCATAGAAAAGAAAACAAATAAGAAATATGCAGAATTCTAAAAGAAAAAAGAACATTTAAGTGCAAATTTACAATTACATAATGAAATAATTTATTTTTTTCTATATATTAGTTGTAGTTTAAATGTTATGTATTTTAGTTTTTTTTTAGAGATATTATTTGGTTAATTTTGTTTAAAATTTGGTAAGAAATTGTTGGATCTGTAACTTTTAATGGTTAAGTCTATATAATATGAGTGCCTTAAGGGTTTTTAAGATATTAAATACATTTATGTAATAAAAAATGCAATTTAAACAATAAAAAATCATGATTCCACTCAAATTTATATCATCAAATTCCGATGAAAAATATCTAAACATTTAAACAACACTTTTAATAAATAAAACTGAGTTCACAACTATTACATTGAAAGTCACCCTTCAATTCAGGAATGGTGGGTGCTATGTCCCTTTCACAAAATCTGTAAATTGATTTTGTTGGTTTGAATATTATTATCTTTTCTTTACAAGATTCGATCCACAAAACTTTTACATTTAATCTCAAACCTCCACGATCTTTATATAATGTATTTTTTTTCAATCTATCACATATTTGTCACATTGATAGTTTCTATCATAAATATTTTGATGAATGGTTATAATATTTTTATTTTAATTAAAAAAACGTTGTCCATTAAACTATGGTTAATGGTTGAAATGTGACAGCACTCACTTAAAATCGAATCTCAAGAAAAACCTTTGCATTTAAACTAAACTAAACTTAACGGTGATATACAAACAAAAACCTTTAAAAAATCCTCACATATTTTAAGAATATTTCACTTTATCATTGACTTTCTCACCCACTTTGCTCTTATTATTATTTTATTGCCCATTAAAATTAATATATTGCCCTTTTCAAAAACTTACTTTACCTCCTTTTAAAAAGATTTTCTAGTGTGTTCCAACATCCTTGAATGTTATAATACGATGGCATGCCGATGCACTTTTTTGAGATTTTTTAATTAAAAAGAAAGGAAGCAAAACGTGTCATGATTTAGATTTTTCCATGTTCTTTATTATTGGAAACTGTTTAAGTAATTTTTATTGATACTATAATTTTTTTATATGGATGCAAAAATAGAATTAGGAGTTATAACTATTTCAAAATATGTAATGTTAAAACTTTGGATTTATTAAATGTTGAGAGATGAAATTTTTGAATGTGGAAATTTTTAATTTTTTTTTATATTTTATACTTTAAAAATGATTTGCATCTTAAGAGATTTGATTTTTTTCAGAGCTTAATAAATTCAGAGTTAAATGAATCTAAATTGATTGTTATTCATTATATATATATATATATATATATATATATATATATATATATATTGTGGAGACGACATAAATTTTTATTATTTAATTTATTTTTTATTATTAATTATTTTTTCTTTTAATAGAATTTTGATGTTTTATTATTATTTTAATGTGGTATGTTACATGAACATCTCCCTTACACACACACATATATAATAGAGCCACATAAATTTTATTTATTTATTAATTTAATGTGTTAGGTTATATGAACACCTCCTCCAGAATGGGTTGTAGAGCACCTCTCGATGCAATGATTCCATCAATTCAAATTTATTTTTGTTATATTTTAAACTAAAAATGTGAGTTTTTGTTTTTGTGATTTTAAATAATAGGAAAATTGTCATTTCATAGATTGCTTATACTATTGCTAAGTTTTATAATAAAAAAAAAAACGAGTTATGTATGTTATCTCCATAAATATTAATACATCTTAAGTAAAACATAAAAAGATTATGTATGTTATCTCCATAATTATTAATACATTTTAAGTAAAACATAAAAATATAATTGGTTTGTGTAAAAATATTTTTAGATATAATTGTAAAATTGTACATGTCGAAAGTAAACATAAGTTTAGATAAAGAAAGACCAAAGAATTGTACTCCAATTAAATTGTATGAACCAAACTAGCAAATTGCAGTGGTTCATCGAGATCACTCTAGACTATTTCCCAACCAAAGATCGAAGGATAAGTGTCAACCACATACTACTCCCAAGTATCATTGGATTGTTTGGAATTATTTTAAGCCTTAGAGATGGCCAATGCTAGAGTAAAAAACTTGTCATTATGTTTTGAAGGAGCATGCTAGTTGCCCTTGCATTTTCACCTCTTACTAGCCTATCAATTTTCCCTGTGGTGATCGCACTAAAATGGATTTGGTTCTTGGATCTAGTTTCATACCTAACCTTGGGTTGAGTTAGAAACACAAAAATCACTAAAATTGCATGGGAAGATGCTACCTAATGAAGGCATGTTGTAGAATGTAATGTTGTTGTTGCAACTATCCTGAATGCAAGATGCTATAAGATATTGCATATTTTGTAATGCAGTGCATAAAATCTCCAAAACACAATTGTTGTAAAAATGCCCTAGTCATTGTAGAAGCACCATAGTCATTATAGAAGTAGACAAGTTAAAAATTGCTTTCATACTTTTAGCATAATGGGGCCATATGAAATCAGATGAAGACAAAATTTGGATTGGATTTATATGACACATGTCCACATGTGTCCACCAAATACCAACCTCGTATTCATCCATTTACCCTTCAAAAATGTGAAATGGATGTAAATGTAATTTTCTTATAACTTGACTATATGGTTTATGTTGGTAGTGATATTTTTACAAAAGTAGCTAACAACCATCTCCACATGCCCACTAAATTATAGCATTACATTTATTCCTTTCATTACCCAAAATATGGAAACATAGTTGGTTTTGCTAGCTAGAAAATAAATGGGAATCTCTTAGCATTCTTAGAGGAAACATGTTTTTCATCTTTCTCAAGGTAGTAGAAACAAATTTGGAGAATAATGTGAATGGCCATTTGAGCTAAGGAAAGGAAAAGGATGGTGTTTAAAACTTAAGAGCTACAAAAATAGTGAAGAGAACACTCTACCCAAAAACGTTTGTACATTGTTGAGGCTATAGGGTACCTCAAAAACACATAAACTTTTCTCTCTAATACCAAAATGAAATTTTGTCATTGGCTATAGAATTCCATAGTGCAAGTAAAGATACAACAACCTTAATATTCAAATTCAATATTAAGACATGGATGTAATCCTACAATGCTTCCATTCATAGTTATGTAGATTAAATCCATACACTTAAAACTGAACAAACTAGAAAATAATAAAATGCAAAACATAAATATAAAAACATGGCAATTCATGGAAAAGTTAGATTACTTATATTTTTTTCAGAAAATAATCCTCCAACTAGCTACAAAAAAAGGATGTTTCTCCCAACCTTAGAAACTATGTCACACTTAAATGTTTATATGGTAGATGCCACCACCGAGTAGAGGGTATGAAACCACAAGGCTAAGGTTATAAGGTTTCGATTTAATTCTTCTTAATCAACCCATGACATAGAAAAATATCATAGGCAATAAATCCCTCTATAACTATCCCATTCAACCAACACTCCCCCCCCTTAGTCTACACAACACCAAGATTGTGATCCCCTTCTCTGCTAAATAGTCCCTTGGGATATTCCAATTCCCTCCTAGTACTCCAACATAGGTTGGCTAGGGAATCTATTTGCCAAGACTCCAAGATTCTTAGTTGTAGGAAAATTTTCCTCTCATAGTAACACACTAATCATTATAATAAATACATTGAACAATAACCTAAGCCTACATGAAGGTACACTACAAAGTAATAGATGTAATATTTTCCCCATCCATTCAACCCATACCATAATTTGTATCATCACAATAATAATCCTTACATGCCTAAATTATGAACATTATATTTACATGTCAATCACTCACCATGTAGTTTTCATGAGAAATCGATGTTTCCCCACTAATCCCATGCTTAGGATAACTTAAACTAATTTTCATAATCAAAGACCGATAATCAAAGCTTTAAATACTTTAGGATATATCACTAGCTAAGCTTTATAATCAATGTCTAAGGACTTAGGTCAAATAATTCACTAAGTTCCTCACTCCTTATCCCATTTCACTTCCCCCACTAGTGGAATCATAGGTCCCCATAGGTACCCATCTCTTTTAGTCCTTGTTTGTTTGTAGCAGCTAGGGATTTCATGTGATAATCAAATGTACATGTATATTTAACATATGGTGTTTGTTTACAACCATGTATTCATTATATTAACATTCATATTTCGGGGTCAATAATGGGGGTATTACAGTGGAACATTGTGGAAAAGGTATTTTTGAGTAAGAAGAAGTCAAGTAAATAGAGAGGAATAGCCTAGACCCTAAACGGATTAAATATTCATGGCCCATGGTTAAGGGATCTTGTTTATCTCATGGTGAAGCACGATAGACACCCAAGGGAACTATGCACTTGTATTAAATAAAGTTTTAGGTCTAAAATGGGATTCCTAAGGAAAATAATAAAATATAAGTTATGAATTTTGAAAGGGAAAGAAAGAAAACTATTTTTTATTGTATTTTTTATTTATCTCCTTATAGTTTTACTCACATTTCAAGGGTAGGCACTCATTGGATGTGAAAAAACATGTTTTGAATGCATTTCCAATTTATCTCACTATGAGTATGTTAAAAGTATGCAAAGTGGGTACTTGTTCTAGGGGCTAGTCAGCCTCACCGACTAGACTCGCTAGTCGACTAGTCAAGTCGACTGTAGTAGTCTGTTAGGAGATTTGGTCTGATAGGAAGTTAGAGTCAACTGACTAGACAATTACAAAATGTAACCAACTTGTAATATAATATCATACATATATATGCATGGCTATGTAGTGGATTGTAAGAGGTTGTTCTGAATATAATAAAAATATTTGATGGTTCTCTCGCCTCTTGTGTATGTCTATATATATGACTATGTGCTCTTCTATATGATGTTCTAGTACGTCTTTCTCTATGTAAGGATCTACCAGTAACTATCTCATATTTTCTCTTAGACTACAACATTGGCTCCATTGTCGATAGTTCTGAACTCGGGCATGCACAACAAAGGCACAAAGATGTTAACCCTGGAAGACATATGCAAATGGTGGAAGCATAAAATTACCAACTATATTAAAAACTATGCAAGATTAAATTGAATGACCTTGGTAGAATCCCGTACTCAGTTCTTCTTGGAGACACATGAACTATTTCTGGAAGCTATTATAGAGGTACTGTATGGATATCTTAGCTAGTCTAATGCGCAGACTAACTCTGAATGAGCAATTGATGCACAAAATAATAAATAGAGGAAGAACAAACATGAACGAGTGGTTCGAGAGGATTGTGCAAGACTACATTGAAGAACAAGAAATAGAAGATAAAGAGTCAATCCAAACAATCGAGAACAAATTCTATATAAAACTTCATGATGGGTTTCTTTGCACTGTTTCATCGTTACTTCAAAAATTTCTTTTAGATAAAGGAGTAGGAGACATCGTTAAGTACCAAACTCCTATGAAAAGCCCTCCTCCAAACTCCAACTAGCAAGAGAGACAATACCAGTGGGAACGATTCTTGTAATCTCACTGCAAAGATACCAGAGAATCTTGGGAATACTTCTTGAAGAAATGAGCATAAAATAAATGATGAACACCATCAATCATGACTAATTCAAGCCAACGTCGAGGGGTTGGATGATCTGTGAGATGATATAAAGTTGAAGTCGAATTCAAAACACACCCATGTCAAAAATTTCAAAAGTTGGGAGGAGGTTAACTGATTCAAGTGAGAGATATGAACTTTAGACATAGATCCAAAAACCTTCTATGGACATATAGAAACTAGAGTGGGACAAGAGACAAAAGAGACGAGAAGAGTTGTGTAGGTGTTGGATAAATTTCTATTTTAGACACACTAGTTCAGTGGGAGTTAACTGACTAATTCTAATTTAGACTTTCTATTTTTACCATCACTATTATGCATGCATGCATTCCTAAGGAAAGCTAACTGATTGACTATTTTTCTTAATTATGGAATGTTTTTCCCTATATATGAGTGTATTCCACTCATTCATTGTATCATATTGATCATGATCTATGTATCAATCATCAACTCATTGAAGTAGTGTGAATATATTTTCTCATTCTTCCATATTGAATCTCTCTTCCTTTCTTGATAAGCTTTGTTTGTACTTCTTTTAGCTAGATCTCTTGTGCAGGTTTCCATGAAACATGGACATGGTATCATAGCTATGTTGCTTGGAGCAAGCTAGAGAAGCCAAAAAATAAGGAAAATCAAAGTTTTGACGAGATGAATCCGTGGTCATACCTTTCAGTAGTTATTCCTCCAAAAATATTACGTTTTGGAGGAAACAACCCATCTTGACAGTAAATCGACCCATTTTGGAAGTGGTTTTTCAACTGTTTGGTGAGATTCTTCATCGTTTGTTAAGAAAGTAAGCCACAAGATAGCCTCCTAAAACTGATACGAATATTTGGTTGTACCTTTCTACAGTGATTGCTCCCAAAATATTATGGTTTTGAGGAAATGACTCATGAAGAAAGTAAATCGACCCATTTTGGAAGTGGGTTTTCAACTGTTTGGCGATATTGTTCATCGTTTGCTCATAAAGTAAGCCGCAAGATAGCCTTCTGAAACTGATACAAATCCATGGACGTACATTTATATAGTGATTTCTCCCAAAATATTAATTTTTTGAGGAAACAACTCCCATGGGAAGTAAATCGACCCATTTTGGAAGTGGGTTTTCAATTGTTTGGCGATATTCTTCACAATTTTCTCAGAAAGTAATTCGGAAGATCATCTCTTGAAACTAATACGAATTTTCATTTAAAGTGCCATTTCTGCCATGACTTCTTAATTTTTCACTTGGAGATTGAGAGTAAAATTTTAAGGGTTCTTACAAATAGTGGGAGAGTTGGATAGGATAACTATTATACAGTCAAACTTGGTGGTAATCCTCACCATACAATTATTTGGATTGGAAGCCCAAGGTGATATTCCAACTCAAAAGAAAAGGACTGTATAATTTGATGATGGCGACAAAAACAAAACCTACATCAGCGATTGAGAAGATGAGATGGGTGAATTGTAAGGATGAGGCCACATGACTAATTCTTGAGTTAATCTCCACTAATTTATGGTTTCATGTTTCCGCATGAAAGACTCCAAACGAGATCTAGACCACCTTGGAAGGACTCTTTGGAAAGCAAGATGAGATGCGAGGTCATATGGTTGAGGTAGAGTTGAATACCTTAGACCCTAAAAGTTTTGATAATATACAAGATTTTTTTACTAAATTTAAATCTTTGCTATTGAGCTTGGGTGAATGTGGTATTGATAAGTCTACACAATAAAAACAACTTATTTTAACAATCTTGGCCAAGCTAGGACCAGAATATGTTGTATATGTCTCCAATTTTCATTCTGACATATGTCTTTTTGGAACAATTTGGAAAATGCCTACGTTGGATTAGTTCATTGAGTTTCTTACATAAGAGAAAACAAAACTCATACAGATGGGCCTCATGAAAGATCCCAAAGCACATGCACTCACCATGCATGATGGAAAAGGGTCATCCAAACAGAATGAGAAGGAGGGATATTCCAAACCCTTTAATGATTCTTCAGGTTCCAAAGACTCTTCATATTCCAAGAAGAAGAAGAAGAAGGGAAAGCAATGCACTTACTGCAATAAACCAAATCATGAAGAATCCACATGCATGAAGAAACAAATTGATCTTATGGCACAAGAACCTCAACAGAAAAACCTTGGAAAATTCATTCCAGAGAGAGTCAAGAAGCAGAAGGAAGAAGATCCCGCTCCTAAGAAAGGTAATCATCATGCTCTGGTTGCAATTAATTCCTCATCTGATTCATGGATTATAGATTCTGGTGCATCCCATCATATGGAAACAAAAGAGGAAGTTTTATCTTCCTTGAGTCCATGCTCAAGACCCCCTATTCTCATGGGGGATGATACTCCAGTAGCAGTAGTAGGAGAAGGGAGAGTGGAACTCCACAATGACAATTTTGAGAATGTTTTATATGTTCCAAAGATTTCTATGAATCTTCTCTCAGTTTATCAGATCACTCAGAAAGGTAAAAAGGTTGAATTTACATAAGATTCGGTTAAATTGACATGCATGACAATTCCATTATTTCAATTGGTGAGGTGGATCACAAGTCAAGGTTGTATAAATTCACTAAGTTTTTTGACGATGACTCATGTATTCTACTTACACATAAGGAGAGTACTTTGAATACACCTCCAATGCAACATGGATATACTCTTGTTCTTCCATCAGTTTCAGACATCAGAGATGATTCCATACACTCAGATTCTATACATGGAAATAAAAAAGTATTACAACTAGATAAGAAGCCAGTGTCGAAGCTTCAACAGATGCCCAAGAAGGCACATACCATACTTCAAACAGTAGGCAACCTTGCAGGGAATCCATTGGATTTGAGGATGACATGATCTCAACATGAGGAGCCTTCTCATGTACTTTCAGCTTCAGAACCTGTGATGCCCATGCATTGCTATATGGTTCAATCTACTGATCCGCAAAAATATAATAGGGTTGTGGGAAATCTATTATGGCAGGAAGCCATGCAGAAGGAGTATGACTCACTCCTATAGAACCAAACTTGGAATTCGGTTCCACGTCCACCAGAAAGGAATATTTTCAGGTGTAGATGGGTCCACAGGATCAAGAGGTACAAGGCCCGACAGATTGCCAAAGGACTTCATTAGATCCATAAAAATTTCTACATCTTCGCAAAGACTTTTAGTGAGCAGAAGTTTCATACTTTGTGGGATCATCTTGTAGTGAAGAACACATTTGTCTAGCAGTTGTCATTTTCTTCTTTTGATACACTATCTTTTGAGGGGGGGGTTTGTTCCCACGTGGTTTTCCCTCTTCCCTCACTTTTATTCAGTGTTCATTAATTTCATTTTACATGAGTACCTTAAATGGCCTAGTAGCCGGGACTCATTTTTTACTCCAAAGTGATGTTTAGGGTGGGGGTGTTAGAGAAATTTCTATTTTCGACACACTAGTTTAGTGGGAGTTAACTGACTAGTTCTATTTTAGACTTTTCTATTTTTACCATCACTATTATGCATGCATGCATTCCTAAGGAAATCTAACTTCTTGATTGCTTTTCTGAATTATGGAATGTTTTTCCCTATATATGAGTGTATTCCACTCATTCATTGTATCACATTGATCATGATCTATGTATCAATCCTCAACTCATTGGAGTAGTGTGAACATATTTTCTCATTCTTCCATATTGAATCTCTCTTCCTTTCTTGATAAGCATTTTTGTACTTACTTTAGCTAGATCTCCTGTGCAGGTTTCCAGAAACACTGACATGAAGCAAGAGAGATCCATTAAAATATCATAGAAAACCTATCTAGGAATGAAAGATCATTGGAGCATCCCTTGAGAGTGCCCCGATGGTTCTTGAGAGAAGGAGAAGCTTGCAATTGAGCATGGTAGTTGGTGGCACCTAACAAGAAGATTACCAATTCGATATGGAGATCGATGATTTGGGACCCATTGTTTGACTTTTTCTTGCAAGAAGTTCTAGAATGCGTATTGTAGAGTTCCTCCAATAAATAATTCACGTGGATACACAATCACTGAGGGTGTGGTGTAGAACTAACAATGTTGGTCAGATAAGAGATACAATGCTTATTAAAGCACAACAAAATCGACCAAAATATATAGTACTTCACGTAAGAGACCTCACACACTCTGCCCCCCTACGGAATTTACTATTAGAAGATTCAAATTCAAAATTTAGCAAAAACAAATTGACAGATACCATTAGAGGATGATTAATCAAATATATAGATAAAGCTTGTCAGATAGATGCCCCAAATTTAAGAAAATAACAAGAGAAGTTAGTGTTGATATTATGGTAGTTGCAGGAGGTATTTACCTTCACGTGTAAACCTAATGAGAATAGAATATTCTGGGAAGCAAGAAGAAACCTTAATGAGTTGGCTAATAACCCTAGAAGACAAGTTGACTCAAGAGGATAATTTGTATTAAGTTATTAGCCGCCAAGAGAAGAAGTCGGCCAGAAGAAATATTATATACTAAGTAAATAGGCATCCAAAATGAGAAGTTGGCCTAGGCAGTTAGCCAGAATTAGTATAAATATAGGAGGCCAGTCTTCGTTCTAGCAAGCATTCTCAAAACTGCAGTGCTCACTTGTGTGCACTGCATTTAGCCAGTTTTTGCACAAGTTTGGAGGAGAAGCTATCGTTGTAGCTACTACAGCTAACAAATTACGTTTTGTCTTGGACTATCTCTTGGTTATGGTTTGGACTATCTGATCATCTCTTGTTTGGTGCGCTATCCTTGGAGAAAGGTGTGCTACCCTTTGTTTGTCTATCTAGCCTAGGGTTTGCTTTCGGAGTGATTCTCTGTCAAGGTTAAGGTGCTCGGAGGGTGGCTTTGGCCTATGGTTGGGTGACAATAGTGATAATGTCTATGGTAAAATGAGCACATACATCATATTCTAACAAGTTATTGGCCCACACCTCCTTCATTCAGTCTAACCACTGGAAGGAAGCATAGCCATAAGGATATTAAGCTCATTGAAGAACTATCTCTAGGGTTTATAGCAGGAGCAGTCACCAAAGAACTATCGCTAGGGCTACTAGTAGGTGCAGTTGCAGAAGCCCTAACCCTCTCGTTGAGGCACCTTAAGTGAAGGGATTGACCTAATTTTTAGATAGACCAGTGCACCCTAGCCTAGTGCATCTCTTGGTACTCTCAACAAGCCAAGACGTCAAGTTTGAGTTTTTGGTCAAATCTAGGGTTGACCAAGTCAAAGAAGCCATGAATTACTCTATGAAGTTAGAAAACAAGTTAGATGGATCTTCTAACTTCAGAGTGTGGAAGACAAGGATTGATCTCATCCTTGCCAAGAATAAAGTGTTGGATATCATGAAAGGAAAGATCATGGAACCAGAGTTTGAATAAGGAAAAGAGAAGGAACCACAAAATGTTGCAGTTATGGAGAATTTCAAATATGGTGATATCAATTCCATGAGTATCATATTGGAATCTATAAAAGACCACTTGATACCCTACATCTCCCATCTTGACTTATCGAAGAAGATGCAGAATGCGCTAACAAACCTCTTCTCAGTCAGAAACATTGGACAAGTAATGAGTCTGAAAAATGAGCTTTGGGACATGAAGATGAATGATGATGACAACATAACATCATACTTTGTGAAAATATCTTAGTTAAGAGATCAACTACAAGCTCTTGAAGAGATCATTTCAGAGAAGGAATTGGTAAACATAGTACTTAATGGTATTCCCAAGACGTGGGATGCATTTGCATGAACACAAGGAAGGAGTATTCTACATTTGAATAACTTTGGACTTATTGTACTCAAGAAGTATCAAGGATTAGTGAAAAAGAGAAACCCGGAAAGAAGTACGATGATCAAGCCTTCACAACAAGGTTCAAGGATTTCAGGAACAAAAAGAAGTTTGGCTCCAGGACGAAAACAAATCAAGAGAAAGATATGTCAAGTATACAATGCTTCAATTGTCAAAAGTATGGTCACTACAAGAATCATTGTCTTGAGTTAAAGAAAAGGAAGGAAACACATGAAGCATCAGTTGCTGAAGAAAGGGAACCCTCAAAGAAAACCAAGAAGGACAAAACATACTTCTTCTTTTAAGACAAGGTAACAATACTCTTCATAGTTCTTGTACATACCATGTTTTCGGTACATATCTTTCATATCTATTTTTTAGAAGATAATATGTTCAAAGAGAAACTATGCTTATGGAAGAACAACAAGATAAGGACTGCTATCACTATGACTATAAGACAAGCTGCAAGATAAGATGAAATCAGAAAGATACCTAGAAGAAATAAAGAAAGAAAGAAGTCAACCATCAAGAGGAAATTGGAAAAAGATGTGTAACACTTTGCATAAGGCAATAAGGATGCAGACGGGAGCGTGGACTCTCCTAGATGGAGGGATTCGATTGTATATTACCAATAGAAGAGCATGCATTCATACATGAAGCAAGGATTATGAGGGAGCTAATCCTATGATCTATTAAAGGTGATAAAGTATATATCCATTGTACCAACCATGAAAAGCAGTCTATGTTCAGTTTGACCTTAGAAGAAATATTATTTGAAAAGAAGCCTTAAAGCATCCCTAGTTATTCATCCACATCCATTATCCTACTATGAAAGAAAGGATATGGAATATTCATAGCATGTAATCTATAGAA
>JASDQU010817214.1:15008-34921 GCA_032191745.1 Picea mariana | reverse complement strand
TTATGGAAATATCTTCAGCAAAGGAAAATTCAAATTCAAATAGTTCCAAACAAACTCAAATGGGGTTATGAATCGATAGGATCCTTTACCATAAAAGAATCCTATAATATGGAAACAAATTATCAACATATCCCAACAAAACCATTATGGCACAATATTTGGACTCAACAACTCTAGCCAAAAGTCTCCTTCTTCCTTTGGCTTCTAAGTAGGGGTAAAATCCTCACCTAAGATAATCTCCTTAAAAATGTTTTCAACGACTGACCTATTGCTATCTTTGTCAGGAAAATGAGGAGACAATTGAACACTTGTTTAAAATTTGTCCCTTCTCGTCATCCTTGTGGCACCGAGCTGCTCTCATTTTCATAACTTCATATCACAAAAGCGATAACATACCCAACACCATACAATAATGGAGGAAAATTTCTTACTCCAACCCCCTAGTGTTATGGCAATATTTGCCTCACCATTGCTATCTTGCACAGAGGGCCCTTTTCCATTTCCCTATGAAGGATTATCATCCCTTTTTTATTAATCCAGAGCTAAAACTACACATTTTTCCACATATACGTGCCTTATCATCTATACAACAAGCCTATACACAGGCTTCTCCACTATAGCCCACGTACATAAGGATTTGTGCCAGAAAATACAAAATGGATTCGAGTTCCCATATCATGACATGAGATATATGATCCTTGGCCTTCCATATACTGGAAACATTATGACTTGTCCCTTCAGTTTCATTTTGAGGGCTATAAGAGCATAATTCTGAGCTATGGAAAAGAGGATAAAGCATTCAACTTTGAGAGAAAAGTTACTCTAGAGAAATTACTTCATATTGAGTCTACATCCCTTTGTCCCTCAAGCTTGAACACAGTGTTCAACCCCCAAGTTCTTTCCCTATTGTTGAGAGAACCTCATTGTCTCTGTCCTTTGAGCTTGCCTTTGGTGGAGGATTGAAGTGGTGTAGGCCTAGTTGGAAGGAACTTGGTTTCTTGGTTTCAAACTCTGTCGACATGGAAGTTTGTAATGTTCTCACTTCTGTTGATCAATTATTAATAGAAATACTCATTTCCTGTCCTATTTGTATTGTGCAAATATATGATTATTATCCATGGGCATGTTTGTAATGTTTCTTATTGGATTATGTTATCTAATGTGCTAACCCCTTTATATTATCACCATGTACTTTCTATGCTTGTTTGTTAAGAACTTATTGCAGGTATAAAGCTTTGGGCCGAAGTGCTCAATGGTGGAACATCATCAAATGTTGGATCGAGGTAGACCTCTTTCTTATCTTGTACATTAGTTTATATAGCATACAATGGAATTGAGTGTATTTGTGTAGTCATACCTATATGTTGTGGTTTACCCCCTAATATTGCTATAACACATCAGGGGGCATATGTTATAGCAAGATTTTTCTCACCACTGTTATCTTGCACAGAGGGCCTTTTTCCATTTCCCTATGCAGGATTATCATCCCTTTTTGATGAATCCAGAGCTAAAAATACACATTTTTCCACATATACGTGCCCTATCAGCTATACAACAAGTGTATACGCAATTTGCTCCACTACAACCCACATACATCGGGATTTATGCCAGAAAATACAAAATGATGTCAGGTTTCCATGTCACGACAAGAGATCTCTGATCCTTGGACTTCCATATACTGGAAACATTTCGACTCGACCCTTCAATTGCATTTTGAAGGCTATAAGAGAACAATTCCGAGCTATGGAAAAGAGGAGAAAGCATTCAGCTTTGAGAGCAAAGTTACTCTGGAGAAATTAATTCATATTGAGTTTGCATCCCTTTGTTCCTCAAGTCTGAACACAGTGTTTATCCCCCAAGCTCTTTCCCTATTGTTAAGAGAACTTCATTGTATCTCAACTTTGAGTTTGCCTTTGGTAGAGGATTGAAGTGGTGGAGGCCCAGTTAGAAGGAACTTGGTTCCTTAGTTTCAAACCGTGCCGACACAGAAGTTTATAATGTTGTCACTTATGTTGATCAATTATTAATAGAAATACTCCTTTCCTGTCCTATTCGTACAGTGCAAATATATGATTATTATCCATGGGCATGTTTGTAATTTTTATTAATGAATTATGTTATCTAATGTGCTAACCCATTTATACTATCACCATGTACTTGCTATGCTTGTTTGTTAAGAACTTATTGTAGCTATAAAGCTTTGGGTCGAAGTGCTCAATGGTGGAGCATCATCGAACGTTGTATCGAGGTAGGACTCTTTCTTATCTTTCACATTATTTTATATAGCTTAGAATGGAATTGAGTGGATTTCTGCAGTCATACCTATCTTTTGTGGTTTACCCTTGGCCATAGAGAGTTTTTTCCTTGTAACACCTAGTAAATTGTTCTTGGTAGCTTCTCCCTATTTTCCTCTTATGGGAAATATGAAAAGAAATAAATCAAAAAAATTTCAAATATCACTTCTCACCAGAAGATAAGACCTGACACAAAATCAATCAACAAATCAAGGAAATTGTCTTATCCTCAAATTAGTATCCTTGGCATTGGAATGGATCTCAACAGGAAACCCTCATCCTCCAAATCCTCTGCATCCAACCTCCTGCCTCTCTTCCCGCTTCCCCCCCATATTTCCCCTCATTTACCCTCCCCCTAAATTTGGTATCCTCACCCACCTGGCTTCCTCAATGATCTGAAAGGATATTTTAAAGACTATGGCTAAGTTTTAAAGAATGAGTTCATTAACCATTTAGGAATTGAAGAAAGAGGAAGAACTTAATGATATAACATGTTAGCCGTAATAAGAAATGCATATCTGAAAGTAAGAACAAATAATCAACAAACCATATGAACAAAGTTGTTAACAGAGTTCGACAAGATTGCTTGCGTCTCTGACCTTTGTCTCAGTGGGCGAGTCTTTCTTATTTCACTTAAATTCTTAAAATTTACATCAGAAAGTTGTCAAATGGATTAAAAAATGGTCTAGTTGTGTTCTTATATACCTCACGAACCCAACACAACTGACGGAACTGAAAACAGTTGAGCGAAGCTCATGTAATTGGCCCTCAAAGTTCCTCTCCTCAATGGATTCCCTGCATAGAACTGACTTTGGCTTCACAATTCTATAGAATTTATCTTCTTTTGAACCTTTCCAAGGATAACAAGAACCTTTGGTTTAGATATATTTGGAGTTGGTAACATCCTCCCAACTTCCTTCCAAGATCTGGCCTAAAAAAGGGCTCCATATCTCCCAAAAATGGACAAAATCTTCCAAAAACAGGCTGAAAATCCACTAAAATCATATATTATGGACAAAAACCAAAATTTGGGAATAATTTAGGTTGCAACCCCCTATTCTTAGGCTCCTGGCCATATGGTAGGCTCCATGTTTCCTCGGGATGGCTTGGTGCATGCTAGTCCCCTGATCTTGTCTCCTAGTCCTACGCGCATGATCCATGTGCCCATGGCCTATACTCCCATGTGCTCTAGCTGATAGCTAATGGTTCTTAGCCCCTAGTCAAATGGGGATAGCCCCTATTGACCAATGCTTATCCCAAAATCCATGCCCTTCGCTAATTCATAAGAGGTATATTCCGTATGGCATAACAAGTAACAAATTATCCCGAACGGTTAGCACGTTTCCCCGAAATCGTTGGCACCCACAGAGGTCATAGGCTCGATTCCCCGAGAGCCATAATTTTTTTTTAAACTATCCATCCTTCGAAAATTTTTGGGTGCCACATGGTTCCCTCTGATTGGGCCATGTGTCACCTTGGGATTGGACCATACTATCCAGTCACCAACACAGTCAGTGTACAATCAACAAGCCACATCATCGTCGTATAGCCCAGTCAACTTCCACATTAGCTTCCATACAAACCAGTCACATGCCACGTCACTTGTCATACATGCACATATTGTGCCACGTCACATCCATACTGCATAGTCACCCTGCCATGTCAACATCTGTATGATGCAATTGTTGTTTTTACTACCACATGGCATCTTGTCATTGGGCCACATCATGTACACACTTCCATGTGTCATTCCTAAAGTTCCACATGTGAAATCCATACATGTGCCAACTTAGCCCAAAAATGTTGAATCTGAGTGACACACGTCACCTCTTAGTTATACCACATCATGTTGATGTCACCTATTGTACTGCTAATGTCAGCGTTGACTTTGACTATTTGACTTTTTTCTTGTTTGGAAACTTGATTAGAACATGATGAATTTCACATACAATGTTCGTTTGAGGAAAAAGTTATATGGCCACAATCAACGCAATGAGACAAACACAAAGGTGTTGGTTTCGTCCGATTCCAAGAACTTTGATTTTTAGGCCTTACTGGTTCCATTTTGGATCATGCCTCCCCACTAAGACCTTTTCTTCCTCCAAAAGGGTACTAACCAGTCATTAAGTGTGGGATAGGCAACCCCACCTGTTCTTTGTCTTTAAAATTTGTCTTGTGCACTTATCTCATCTAGATAAATTGCAAAAAAACCATCACAACTGACAACATATTATTATCCACTTGTACTCTATCAAATCTTACTGAAGCCACTAGCACCCATGTTGAAAAAATTAGCAATGATAACATCATAAATAGGAATGCAAATGAGCTAATACGTTTGTAGTAGTTGCATGACATTATATTATCTTGAAGCAAAGTATGATTGAACTTCTATTCTACAATCATCTCATGTTCATGCTTAAGATCAACTACTTTATTTGGCACAATTATAGGTGTGTTGCTTGGATAAGTTTCCTTCCTTAATTGTTCCATTGTTTGAAGAGATTGATTTTCTTTTAAGTGATGAGCATGTACAACATATTCATTGCCTTTTTTTATTAAGTGATATTGATTATGCTTCCTATAGAAGATTTCTTTGTGATGATACAAATAAGGACTTCCTAAGACCATTTCACATTCATTGAGTGGCACCACATCACATGCTACCTCATCCACAAATTTTGATGAAATTTCAAACTTTAAAGTCCATTTCCTTGTTATGTGAACTTTATTATTGTTTATTATCCATTCAAGTGAGTAAGGTTTATGATGCATCTAAGTGTTTAATCCTAGTTGTTTAACCAATTCCTTTGAAATCAAGTTAGATTGACATCCAATATCTATCAATGTGTCAACCTTAGTATGCCTCATTATGACCCTTATGTGAAACAATTTACTTCTAGAATCATATCCATCACCAATTTTACTTGTCCTTCCAACTGTTTTGATTTTAAACTCATTACCTAAATAGAATCCCAATTATGTTGGTTGTGTTGTTGCTGAAACTATTTTCTTCCCTTTCCTCTCTTTGAACCATTTCGGTCTCTTCTAGGGATGCAATTTCCAGCAATAGTCATCATTGTACCCTTCTTTCTTGCAATGCTTGCAAGAGAAATTTTCTTCCCTTCTTGTAATTGAATTTTCTTTATTTTCATTCCCCTTCCTTTTGTCCTCTTTTCTTGAAAACGATTCCCATGATACACCAACTCCTATTTTTCCTGCCTCAATGTATGTTGCTTGAACATAAACCTCATCAATATTAGTATATCCAAATATAAATACGTTGTTACGAATATGTGCAGGTAAACCTCCTATATACTTCATGAGAGTTTCTTAGGTATGTAATGGAGTTCTAACATTAATGCCATCTTACTAAATTCATCTATGTATTCTTGCACTGTTTGTCCATTTCTTAGTTTAAGACCTTGCCATTCAATTAAATCCTTCTCTTTATAACCCAAAGGATAAAATTTATTTTTTAGTGTAGAAACAAAATTGTGCCATGATGGAAATACATTACCCACTTGTTGTGTTCCATTTTGCAACTTCCTTTGCCACTAGATGAGTGATGTGCCTACAAGTTGAAGCGATGCCAATTTGATTTGAGTTGTCTCATCCTTGATTTGTTACACACTGCAATAAACTTCCATATGTCTCACCTAATTATTAAGCTTCTTTTCATTGATTTCACCATCATACATGGGTAACTCAAACTTCAAATCAAGATTTAGTAAAGGCATATCATGTTTATGGGAATATTTTCTTACGGTGGATTTGGAACTTGTACCTAAAGAAGAAGAAGTTGATGGATAAGAAGGAGGTGAAGGAGGAAGTTTAGGACAATCCTCTCCTTCTTCACCTTTTTCCTTTGAATATTCACCTGGAATCAGTCTCTTCCGCTCCAAATAATCATCATATATAACCTTCACCATCTCCGACATGGCAAAGAAGGTCTTTTGAAAATCTATCTAGTTATGAGAAAGTTCATCTTTCGATGCCATCTTATCACTTTGAGAATTTATCTTTCTGGATCCAATCTCAGTATTCTCTTCGAAAATCTTGCCTTCACCACGATTCAAATTTTCCCTGGTAATCATGTAAACTCAAAAACCAACCGTCAACCTACTCTGAAAATATATTTTAAAGACTATGGTTAGTTTTAAAGCATGAGTTCATTATCCATTTAGGAATTGAAGAAAGAGGAAGAACTTAATGATATAACATGGAATCCATAATAAGAAATTAATATCTGAAAGTAAGCACAAAGAATAAACAAACCATAACAACAAAGTTGTTAATGGAGTTCGGCAAGATTGCCTATGTCTTCGGGCCTTTGTCTCAGTGGGTGAGGCTTTATTATTTCTCTTCAATGATTCAAAAGTACATCATAAGGGTGTGAAATAGATTACAAACTGGTCTATATATTTTCTACTAGACCTCAAGAACCCACCACAACTGATGGCACTGAAAATGGTCGAGTGAAGCTCCCGAAATTGGCCTGCAAAGTTCATCTCCTCAATGGTTTCCTTGCATAGAACTGACTTTGGCTTCACAATTCTATGGAATTTATCCTCTTATGAACTTGTACAAGGATTATACGAACCTCTAGTTTAAATAGATTTGGATTTCGTACCAGCCTCCCAACTTTCTCCCAAGAGATGGCCTCAAAAACGGGTCCAGATCTCCCAAAAATGGCCAAAATCCTCCAAAAATAGTCTAAAAATCCACTAAAAATCATATAATATGGTCAAAAACCCAAATTTGGGAATAATTCAGGGTGAAGCCCCCTATTCTCAGGCTCCTGGCCATATGGTAGGCTCCATGTGTCCTTGGGTTGGGGTGGCACGCAATGTCCCCTTGGTCTTGGTTCCGAGTCCTGTGTGTGTGGTCCATGTTGCCATGGCCTATACTCCCATGTGCTCTAGCTACTAGATTATGTTTATTAACCCCTGGTATGATGGGGTTGGCCCCCATCAACTGGGGCTTATCCATAAATCCATGCCCTTCGCTAATTCATAAGGGGTATATGACATATGGAATAACAAGTAACAAATTATCCTGAACAATTAGCACCTTTCCTCGAAATCGTTGGCACCCACAGAGGTCACAGGTTCAATTCCCATGGTGCCATAATTTTTTTTTTAACTAGATGTCCTTGGAAAAATCTAGGGTGCCATGTGGAGCCCTATGATTGGGCCACATGTCACCTCGAGATTGGCCCATACTATCTAGTCACTAACACAGTCAGAGTACAATCAATGAGCCACACCATCGTCGTACAACCCAGTCATCTACCACATCAACTTTCGTACAACCCAGTCACATTCCACATCACCTGTCATACAACCACGTGTCGTGCCATGCCACGTTCATAGTGCATAGTCACCTTGCCACATCAGCATCCGTACAACCCAGTTGTTTCACATACTGCCATGTGTTATCTTGTTATTGGGCCACGTCAGGTACATATTCCCACGTGTCATCCGTACAATGCCATGTGTCAAATCCGTATAGTTGCCAACTCATCCCAACAACACTGAATCTGACTGACACGTGTTACCACCTGGTGATTCCATGTCAACATGATGACGTCTTGTTGATGTCACCTGTTGTACTGCTAACGTCAGTGTTGACTTTGACCAATTAAAGTTTTGCCTATTTGGGAATTTGATCAGAATGCGATAACTTTCACATACAATGTCCGTTTGAAGAAACAATTATATGGACGGACTCAGTGCGATGAGACAGACACAATGGAGTTGGTTTTGTTTGATTTAAAGAACTTTGAAATTTAGGCCTTCCTGGATCCATTTTGGATAATGCCTCCCCAATAAGACCTTGTGGTCCTCCAAAAGGGTACTAACTAGGCATCAAGTGTAGGATAGGCCACCCCACTTGTTCTCTGTCTTTAAACTCTATCCTCTGCACCTATCTCATCAAGATCAATTGCAAAACAACCATGACAACTAACATCATATTATTAACCACTTGTACTCTATCACATCTTACTAAAGCCACTACCAACCATGTTGAAAACAGTTGACATCATATTGTTAGCCCCTTGTACTCTATCACATCTTACTGAAGCCACTACCATCCATGTTGAAAACATTAGCAATCATAATATTATAAATAAGACTGCAAATGAGCTAATATGTTTGTAGTACTTGCATGACATTATCTTATCTTGAAGAAAAGTATGATTGAACTTCCATTCTACAATCATCTCATGTTCATGCTTAAGATGAACTATTTTATTTGGAACAATTATAGGTGTGTTGCTTGCACAAGCTACCTTCCTTAATTGTTCCATTCTTTGAAGAGATTGATTTTCTTTTAAGTGATGAGAATGTATAACATATTCATTTCCTTCTTTGATTAAGTGATATTGATTTTGTTGACTGTAGAAGATTGTTTTGCGATCACACAAATAAGGATTTCCTAAGATCATTTGGCATTCATTGAGTGGAACCACATCAGACATTACCTCGTCCACAAATTTTGATGAAATCAAACCTTAAAGTGCATTGCTTTATTATGTGCAATTTATGATTGTTTCTTATCCATTTAGTGAGTAAGTTTTATGATGCATCTGAGTGTTTAATCCCAATTGTTTAACCGCTTCCTCTGAAATCAAGTTAGCTTGATATCCACTATCTATCAATGTGTCGACCTTAGGATGCCTCATTATGACCCTTATGTGAAAAAATGTACTTCTAGAATCATATCCATCACCAATTTTACCTATCAAGCCAACTGTTGTGATTTTAAACTCATCACCCAAATCTGATCCCAAGTCTGTTCGTCGTGTTGTTGTTGTAGATTTTTTCCTCCCTTTCCTCTCTTTGAACCATTTCATTCTCTTCTTCGGATGGAATTTCCAGCAATGGTCATCATCATGTTGTTATTTCTTGCAGTGCTTGCAAGAAATATTTTCTTTCCTTCTTGTAAATGAATTTTCTTTCTTTCCATTCCCCTTCCTTTTGTCCTCTTTTCTTGAATACCATTCCCATGATACACCAACTATTTTTTTCCATGCCTCAATGCATGTTGCTTGAACATAAACCTCATCAAAATTACTAGGTCCAAACATAAATACAATGTTATGAATATGTGCAGGTAAACCTCATATATAGTTCATAAGAGTTTCTTGGGTATGTAATGGAATGTCTAACATTAATGCCATCTTATGAAATTCATCTGTGTATTCTTGCACTATTTGTCCCTTTCTTAGTTTAATACCTTCCCATTCAATTAAAGCCTTCTCTTTATAACCCAAAGGACAAAATTGTTTCTTAAGTGCAAAAACAAAACCTTTCCATGATGGAAATACATTACCCACTTGTTGCGTGCCATTTTGCAACTTGCTTTACCACCAAATGAGGGATGTGCCTACAAGTCGGAGTGATGCCAATTTGATTTGAGTTGCCTCATCCTTGAATTGTTGCACACTAAAATAAACTACTATCTGTCTCACCCAATTATCAAGCCTCTCTGCATTGATGTCACCATCATACATGGGTAATTCAAACTTCACATCAAGCATTAGTAAAGGCATATCGTGTTTGTGTTTATGGGAATATTTTCTTGTGGTGGATTTGGAGAAAAAGGAGGTGAAGGAGGAGGAGGATCCTCTCCTTCTTCAATTTTTGACTTTGAAGATTCCCCTAGAATCAGTCTCTTCCACTCCAGGTAATTATCATATAGAAACTCCACCATATCTGACATGGTGAAGAAGGTCTTTTGAAACTCTATCTCGTTATGATAAATTCCCTCTTTCGATGCCATCTTCTCACTTGTGAAGTTCTCTTTCTCGATCCAATCTCAGTATTCCCTTTGAAGGGTTCTCCTTCACCATGATTCAACTTTTCCTTGGAAATCATGCAAACTCAAAAACCAACCGTCAACCTACTCTGATACCACTTGATCCGAAATGATCTTTTAAAGACTATGGCTAAGTTTTAAAGAAAGAGTTCATTAACCATTTAGGAATTGAAGAAAGAGGAAGAACTTAATTATATAATATGGAAGCCATAATATGAAATTTATATCTAAAAGTAAGCACAAATAATCAACAAACTATAGCAACAAAGTTGTTAATGAAGTTTGGAAAGATTGCCTACGTCTCCGGGCCTTTGTCTCAATGGGTGAGGATTTCTTATTTCTCTTCAATTATTCACAAATACATCAGAAAGGTGTCAAAAGGATTACAAACTAGTATGGTTTTGTTCTTCTAGACCTCAACAGCCCAAAACAACTGATGGCACTGAAAACGGTTAAGTGAAGCTCCTAGAATTGGCCCGCAAAGTTTCTCTCCTCAATGGCCTCCTTGCATAGAACTGACTTTGGCTTCAAAATTATATAGAATTTATCATCTTTTGAAACTGTACAAGGATGATAAGAACCTCTGGTTTGAATAGATTTGGATTTGGTAACATCCTCCCAACTTCTTCCCAAGATATGGCCTAAAAAAGGGCTCAAGATCTCCCAAAAATGGCCAAAATCCTCCAAAAATAGGCTGAAAATACACTAAAAATCATATAATATGGTCAAAAACCCAAATTTGGGAATAATTCAGGGTGCATCCCACTATTCTCGGGCTCCTGGCCATATGGTAGGTTCCATGTGTCCTTGGGCTGGGCTATCACGTGCAAGCCCTTTGGTCTTGGTTCCCGGTCCTCTATGCATGGTCCATGTGGCCATGGCCTATACTCCCACATGCTCCAGCTGCTAGCTCATGGTTCTTAGCCCCTGGTCGGATGGGGCTAGCCTCTATCGACCAGGGCTTATCCCAAAATTTGTTCCCTTCTCTAATTCATACAGGATATATGCCATATGGAATAATAAGTAACAAATTAGCCTGAACGGTTAACACCTTTCCCCAAAATCGTTGGCACCCACAGAGGTCATGGGTTTGATTCCTCTGAAGCCATAACAAATTTTTAAACTAGTTGTCCTTGGAAAATTATGGGGTGCCACATGGCGCCCTATGATTGGGCCATGTGTCACCTCAAGATTGGCCCGTACTATCTAGTCACCAACACAGTCAGCGTACAGTCAGCGAGCCACATCATTTCCGTACAGTCCAGTCAGCTACCACGTTAGCTTCTGTACAACCTAGTCACCTCCCTCCAAGAGTAACCCAGGCTGAACTAGTTTTGGAGGAATTTTTAAGAACAACCAAAGAAAAATCATTTATATGTTTGACAACTTCATTTCAATTGAAATAAATAATGCATTCGAGCTCCAATCCTTGGAAGAATGTCTCAACATCGCCATTCGAGAATTTTATCAAATGATCATCATAGAAGGGGAATCTCAACTCATTATACAAATGCTCCCCAATATCCAAGAGGGTATCCCCTTAAGAAAAATTACAACAAGTTGGATACTTTGGACTACTTTGGAAAACTTATGCTCCCTTCTACCCATAATTGAGGCCATTATTCCCTCCCATGTGAAACGATCAACGAATAAAATCACTGAATGAATGGACAATGAAGGAATAAGCAAGGGAAATCTACCCCTAGATATTTCCTAGGATATTATCGCCCTCTCCACCCTACATTTGGATTGTTTGTCTCTATCTCTTGCATACTACACTCCCCCATATACGGTGTCTGAGAATATATCATTAGGGATTTCACCTCCCAAGGAGAATAGCCACACGACCACTCCACTTGTCGCTACATGCGAACCCAAATCCACCCCTGTCACCTTTTATAATGAACTCTAATTGTAGTAAGGGTCCATGCACCACCTAGACAACCTCTCTCTCTGGATGTCAATATCACACCCTACATTTAATGGACCCTCGGTACTTCTCATGTACCTATTTCGACCTTCCTGTCTGACTCCTCATAATGGAANAACTCTAATTGTAGTAAGGGTCCATGCACCACCTAGAAAACCTCTCTCTCTGGATGTCAATATCACACCCTACATTTAATGGACCCTCGGTACTTCTCATGTACCTATTTCGACCTTCCTGTCTGACTCCTCATAATGGAAGTTACTCCTACTGTAATCCCAACTAACTTCCTACCCTGCACTCATAATGGTGACTCCTACAACACCTTCTTCGGCTACATGCCTACCTCCTTTATCATCTCCCCCAGCCTCCTTGGTTTTTGTTATCTCGCCTCCCTACTATTCATTCGTCACTCCTGCTTCTCTAACTCATTGTTTTCTTATTCTACAACTTACTCCTTGTCACCCAACCCATCCAACACCTCTCCAATGGAAGAAGGTCATGATTATCATCATGGCCATGGAAATTCTTCTTGTCACCTCACCCACTACACTAGTTCTTTCCTTGCAGAAGCGGTCAAAGAGTCCTTCGACTATTATGTAGCTCATAGCCCCCCCACATTCAAGAATTAATTGAGCTCATGGAAGTGGACGTTTGGATCATAATATGTTCTATATCTGATGATGAATTCTTAAAATCGATCCACTCTTGGATTCAATACATAAGATATATTAGGTCCTCAAATTCTCAATATTTAAGGATGATTGAAATTTATTGGCACATGAAGCTCCTACTCAAATGCGTTTAAATGGAACAAGAGGAAGACAAGGAGGAGGGTTTTCTTCAGCTGGATGATATACATTCCCAACTGTGGCTTCAAGAACTCAAGATGAATCTGTTAGCCACAAATCTAGTGGGAACACACCTCTTTTCAATCAATTTGGCCAACATCCAGGCGACACCATATGAGGGAAAACCCTCAACTCAACTCTAATGTTCATCAATTTTATTTTTTTGTTGTTTAACCTAGGATTTATTAGGATTATAATCCTACCTCAACATTTCCAGAATAGGAAGAATTTACAGATATATTTTTGTACTAGAATCTATTGGCTACAAATATCGTGGGAATCCACCTCTCGACCATCTCTTTGGCAAACATTTAGGTGACTCCAGATGAGATCCAACCCTCAACTCAACTTTCATGTTCAACAGGTTTCTATTTGTGTTGTTTAACCTAGGAGACATTAGGATTCTAATCCTACCTCAAAATTGCTAGAATAGGAATAATTTACACAAATATTTTGTACTAGATATAAAATATCGCATCACTCATAGCTATGTCGATACTTTTCAATTTAAAAGGCAATATTTTCATATCACTTCAGATCGTTTGATGTGGCACGCCAACAACAAGATTTTTGTATATTTTTTCTATAGAAATATAATGTTTCAAGAGAGCTTAAAAAAAATAATGATTACATGGGTGACATCTTTTTTTTTATTAAAATCTTAATTTTTTAACTTTTCATAATAATAATAAAAAATCTTAATTTTTTAACTTTTCATAATAATTGCATGGATGATGTTTGTATCTTGTAATTTACTTTCATGTTTGTTTAGATAGATAGATAGATAGATAGATAGATAGATAGATATTTGGTAAGGTTTTTATTTTTTAAGATGTATCTTAATCGTTCTAAGTTTTAATTTTTTTTTTGGCACTTTTTTCGATGAGTTTTGTTCAAAATTCGATCACAAATTTAGAAAATTGTAGATTCCAATGGTTGAGATTACATGTTCTGAGTGCCTTAGGAGTTTTTGAGGGTGCTAGATTGATTTATACATTCAAAAATGAAATTTAAGGAATATAAAGTTGTGATTTCACCAACAATTACATTATCGAAYTATGATGATARTTGTCTGAAAGTAAGAAATTTAGAATGTTTAGACTACACCTTTTATTATATTTAAAACATAATATATTGGAAATCATGACTTGTGGATATGACTTGAGTAGTTCACTACCCAAAATTAACTATATAGAAAGCTTTTTTCCTACCCCGAGGGAAGCCAAAAAAGCATATTAAACTGTAGCCAACATAAATTATGAAGCCCACAAATTATGAAGCCTACATTACTATAAAGAGTCTGAATATCAGTCTAAACCAAGGAGAAGCAATGCTAAAACTAGTAACCAAAAAGCAAGAAGAGACCTTGAAAGGGGAGGTGGAGACAAGGGAAGGGGAGATGAGTGACAAGGACCATGCAATGAGCTACCAATGACAATTAGTGGCAATCAAAGTTTCTTTAAGATTCCATCCCTAGAGGATGACTTCTTTGGGCTGTAATTGACATCACCTTCACTCCACGATTGAGATTTTATTTTTTATGTGATTCTTTTGTGGATGCGTGCCCATGTAATTTATATCAGTTGTTCCTAAGATGCAATGGTTTCTCTCCTTCCATGTTTTCCACATGCCAGACCCCGGGAAGAACTGCGAGATCCTATTAAGGATAGGATTCTAAAATTGAATAGATCGCCAAGTAATTGAATAGATATTTTGCTAAAATCATATTGTTAATATTACATTGAATTATTTTGAAATAACTATTTCTTCTAAATTAAATTACTAATATTAGTTTTGATATTTAGGAAAGTTGAACCCTACAAAGTTATAATATTCAACATTTTTTATATTTTAAGCATTATGGCTGTTAATATTACTTCGAATTATTTTGCTTATACTATACTTTTGATATTTAGGAAGTTAAACAGTACACAGTTATAATACTCGACATTTTTAATATTTAAGTATTATGACTTGTATTTATATGTATGTAAATTATATGTAACTCGAGAGATTTATCTCAATTCAAATCCCTCTCTACATAGCTAGAATATGAATATATAGAAGTTACATGTGTTATATGATAAACTGAGTAAACATAAATTAATTAATTTTTTTAATCATAAATAATCATTTTTAAATTAATTAGCTTTGTAGGAATATAAAATTTGATTATATTAATAATATCACAAAATATAAATATAGGCGTCGCTGTAATTCATTTATCTAAAATTAATGTGCTCTGTAAGAATATACAATTTATTATATTAATAATATTATAAAATACAAATATAGGAATAATTATAATTTATTAATTAATAAATATTAAATTACAAGGTTTAGACTTTTTTTTAAAAACTATTTGGAATTTTTTTTTACAAATTTAAAAAAATTGAAACTAAAGTTTATATAGTTATTATTATTATTAATAATTAATAAATCATAATAAAAATATTAAAATGAAGCTAAAGTTTGTATAGTTATTATTTTTTTTTTTTTGTAAATAAGAGTGTAAATATATTAGAAGCTTCCAAAAAGCAGGGCATAATACAGAGTTATCCGGGCCGCAGTTACTGGACTGCCCCAACTATGAGGAAACCAGTCTAGCCGACCTTCTAAGCATTGGTCTATTAAGTCATGAGCAAATTGAAAAAGAGTGCTAAACTTGTCTTGTGAATTACATACTAAACCTAGACATTATAAACTTAGACACCTGGACAACTAGACAATTTGAACTTAGACACCTGGCTGATAGCTTGGCCAGGTGGCTGGAAGGTCACCGGGCCAAGGCTCTTCCTCGATGTACGTTGTCCCGTCGCCTCATTGCTCGTCATCCTCCTGGTTACGCTAAGCTTCCTTGGCGTTGTCCTCATGCCTTTCCTTCTCCCTGCTCATGACTGGTGGGCTCGTCACATTATGCTGACCTTCGTCCCTATCGTTCTCGAGGTCCCCCTCTGGGATAGCTTCCTCAGGATCCGAGAACAAGGCAGCATGCATGGACGATAGAATTTGGAGGAAGTTAGCCACCTTAGCTTTCGTGGCTTCCACACGATAGTGCCGATCCACCACCTCCTGCCTAAGTTCAAAAACCAGGGTGTGCAATATGGCCAAATTATCTCGGAATTGCGCTCTGTCAAAGGAATCCTGGTGGGGAGGTTCTGTTGTATTGGGTCTTCTCTGCGGAGCCAGGCCACAGTCTAAGTTGCTGGCAGGAGTTTGGGAGGGCCCGGGATTTTGGATAAGCCGAAGAAGGGAAAGTGGTGTTTTCGGAAGGATGGCCATGGACCCGAATTACGGAGCTTGCAGGTTGATCGGAGTGGAGACTGACTGACGGTGAGGAGAGGAATCATCAGAAGTTGTGTCTGGAGGAGTAATCGAGGGTCATCGAGGCTTCCATGGCGCACCCCGCCGTGGTCTGCCTCTTGGCCTCGTCATGTGATGGACAGTGCAATTTGCAGGAAGAGCAAAGGTCGACGGGCGAAGGGGGAGGATAGGGTCTCGCTCGCACCAGAGGAGAAGAACAGGGAGGAGATCCAGCTTCGGCAGAATGAGCCCAGCTATCAGCGAACAGAGGTGAACCATCTCCATTATAACCCGATGCATTCAAACTCGCAGCGAAAGGACTCCTGCATAAATGCAGCTCGTATCAACTTAAATGCGAATAAATATCATGTGAGGTGATGGGCTGTGGCACATGCCCAGCACGTGACTCCATGCCACATCACCCAGTGCCCGCATCCACATCCCGCCACAATAGCCCATTTGACACCCCATCCGGGGTGTATAGTTATTATTATTATTAGTAATTAATAAATCATAATAAAATATTAAAAGGGATAAAAATATATGCAAAGTCTAAATACAATATATAATGATTTGTTTAATCCTTTTCATAATTTTGAAATAGGTAGTAAAACAAATAACACATATTTTATTATAATTATTCATGGATATTATTATATTTCTACTTAAGGGAGCAATAGGAAAACATTTACCTACTCATTGAAAACAATTTAAGGTTCTTGATATTTTGCTTATAGTTGGTATTTTAATTCGAGGATTGCTAGATCATTCAAACTTATTATTAGAGGTGATAAAGTTGAAACCATTGCTTACAAGAAAATTAAATGTTAGTGCAAATATATTTGGTTTTACCATTTTTGTATCTTCTCTAAAATTTATTAGTTTTAGATGGATAACATTTTTTATTCCTACTGTGGGGAGATTGATATCTGTCATCTATATAGTTATTTTTGTATTTTGATTGTGCATTTCAAAATAAAAAATGAATCTATGCATAAGAATATCAAGACCACTAAAAGTATAATAATTATTTTCATAAATAATAGATAGTTTTATGCTTTCACCTGTAATACCATGGCTTGATACCCGATTTATAAATGTAAATGTACATATGATACATACATTGGTTAATCAATATGTTTTGGATCTAAGTTTCTATACAGATGATCTTATTCCCTAGACAAAGTCCCATTTTATGTATAAAACCCCTTATTAAGCCATAAATATTGAGTTATTACATTTGTAGGTTATATTTGTAGGTTAAATAAAAATCTTCATTGCACCCTTTCATCATATTGTACCCCTTTGCCTCCTATATATATATATATATATATATATATATATATATATAAGAGACCTAGTCTTAGGATCATCTTATCTCATATCATATTGTATTGTGAATTGGATATATTGTAAAAGGAGGTTTCCCCTTCGATGTGGATTGTAATTCATTGACTTTTTATATTTTTTAAGGCATTGGATCATAACATATGAAAGGTAAGAGAGTCTATTTATTGAAATTCCGAAGAGATTAATAATGTAGAATGTATAAGAACTTGCATATATATTAATAAAAATAACATCATGATTGCAGAACATAGGAGAAAAAAAGTATGGAGGAATAAGACTCCATGAGAGGGAAAACGTTCTGAGGATAAACCAAGAAATGATTCATAAGACAAATTCCTAACCTTAAATTAACAAAAATCACTTTATGAGGATATATTACCTAAGTCATAAATTCTTAACCTTAGAGAATCATAAAGTCATAACTTTATGAGATATAACCTAAGTCCTTGAGTTTCAAAAGGAAAAGAAGGTGGTTGTATGGGTGCCATGTGTCAGAAGGAACCATTCATATAAAGCTAAAAGTGGCTTAATGGAGAATACAAATATATCATTTCTCTACCATGGTTTCCATGACCTTCATGTTAGGAATTCCATTTCCATATATGTGTATGTTATTGTTAGGTATGTGGAGGGTGATATAGGAAAGCTATATAATCCTTTGTTTCTTGTGAATCCATGAAATTCTAGGTGAGTTTTATTGATAATTCAATGCACAATTCTCATTAGGTTTCCTTGAACAACGTTGGAGCCCTAGAGTGAAATTTTTTTGGTTGGCTTCCCAAGGTGTGAAATCTAGAGGGATCCTGGAGATTCCTAAGTGCAATTGGAGTTCCTAGAGCCTCAATGCTCTGACACTTCTTAGCCCTCCTGATCTCTTTCTCTGGAAGGAAAGTCAGATGTCTCGATGGAATACAAAGAAAAAAATGGGATACACTTCCTTGGGTTATGCAGGCTGATGGGGAATGAGAGGTTGTAGGTTAGAATCAGCGTTGGAGTTTGGTACCTTGGCTAGAGAACACCTACAATGTTTGGGAGACCATAGCTGGCTTTAGATCATAATTTTTTCCTAGTGGAGTCATAGGCCCTTCTCGGGGGTGACTTGCTGCTGAGATATTTGGAGAAACAAAGTCTATGGTTGGAAGGAACGACTAATGTCTACAACCAGCCAATGTTTTCAAAAAAGATGAATTCCATTTTTATGTGTGTTTTGATGTTGTTACATTATGTATTGATGTGATAATTGTTTTCATTTGATAGAATATATGTGTATATATACATGTATGAATTGTTAATGTGTTATGAATAGTTATGCCTGCAAATTTTTATGATGGATCAGGATCTATTATACAGTATTAGAATTTGATTATGCTGATGGTGAAATCAAAGGGAAATTATGAAATTTCCCAGCACCTCGCCACCCCAACAGGGATCGAGGTTGTTAGGTAAACTACATCACCCCTCTACCTTTCTTGAATCTATATTGTCATTATGTAGGAAAAATGCTCAAAGTTCATAAGCCAAAGATGTCAAATTTGTGAAAAATCCACAGGGCCATTTTTAAAAGTTTCCATTCAAATAATACTTTAATATTTCTGTAAAGGGATTTTAGGTTATTGTAAAAAAATTTATATTACCCTAATGGTAATGTTTTGAAAGTGATGGAGAGCTTAGCAATTGGTTTTCTTGAGAAGATTCTATGGATGATCATCTTGGGAAAACTCTCAATAAGATAATAAGAGATTTCGAAAGGTCAACTTTGTGAAACCCTTGATAAAGCTATTGGGATCTTTCCAAAAATCATCTTTGTGAAACTTGTGATAAGATAATAGGGAGTTTCAAAAGGACACTCTAATAATACTTTAAAAAAAGGTTTTAATAGCTACAACTAGAGGTTTTCAAATTTCAAATAAAAATTTTAAAAGTTTCACCAGACTCTACTCCCTTGTGGATTTGAACATGTGACCTCTTAGGAGGAAAAATATGTTCTTAACCATTAGGTCCACTCAGGCTGTATGTCTCTCTGTGTGTGTGTATATATATATATAAATATATGTATATGTTATCATTATATTTTGAAGCATGTTTTTTTAATGTTAATATTATGTGTTTTAATTTGTTGGAGTGCACTTCTCATGAAAGTTGTGTAAGAAAGTATTTTTGGTTTTTTAATAGTATTAAATATTTTTTTCCCACTTTGTATGGTGATTGGAAAAATATGAAAAGTTTATTCTAAATATTTATAAATGTTAAGAAAATAAATACTTATTTTTCAATAAAATGTAGGTACAATGTGTATAGAAAATTCCTACATATGAATATTTATTTAAATATTTTGTTATATATATATTATTTTATTTTATTTTA
>JASDQU010817213.1:0-35974 GCA_032191745.1 Picea mariana | reverse complement strand
CTTCGCATGTACAGTTTGCGAATGAAAATATACAGCTTGTGAAACGAATGTACAGTTTGCGAATGAAAATACAGTTTGCGAATGAAAATCATAATACAGTTTGCGAATGAAAATATACAGTTCGCATGTACAGTTTGCAAATGAAAATGAAAATACACAGTTCGAAATGCAAATGAAAATGAAAATACACAGTTCGCATGTACAGTTTGCAAATGAAAATGAAAATACAGTTTGCAAATGCAAATGAAAATACAGTTTGCAAATGCAAATGAAAATATACATTTCGCATGTACAGTTTGCAAATGAAAATGAAAATACACAGTTTGCAAATGCAAATGAAAATACAGTTTGCAAATGCAAATGAAAATACAGTTTCAAATGAAAATATACAGTTCGCATGTACAGTTTGCAAATGAAAATGAAAATATACAGTTCGCATGTACAGTTTGCGAATGAAAATTATGTTTGCATGTACAGTTTCGAAACGAATGAAAAATTATGTACAGTTTCGAAACGAATGAAAAATTATGTACATTTTCGCAACGAATGAAAATGAAAATACACAGTTCGCATGTACAGTTTGAAAATGAATATGAAAATATACATTTTGCAAATGAAAATGAAAATGTACAGTTTCAAAATGAATGAAAATGTACAGTTTTAAAACGAATGAAAGTATACAGTTTCAAATATACAGTACTGAAACGAATGAAAATATAAACATTATGCAGGCAGATAAACCGAAATGAATGAAAATATAAATATAAACATTATGCAGGTAGTTTCAAATATACAGTTCTGAAACGAATGTACAGTTTCAAAACGAATGAAAATACAGCTTCAAAACGAATGTACAGTTTCAAAACGAATGTACAGTTTCAAAACGAATGAAAATATAAACATTATGCAAGCAGTTTCAAATATACAGTCCTGAAACGAATGAAAATATAAACGAATGAAAATATAAACATTATGCATTATGCATAACCGCAGGCAGATAATCTGTTATGCATTATGCATAACCGCAGGCAGATAATCTGTTATGCATTATGCATAACCGCAGGCAGATAATCTGTTATGCATTATGCATAACCACAGGCAGATTATGCATTATGCATTATTACAAAATAACCGCAGGCAGATTATGCATTATGCATAATCTATTATGCATTTCATTTACGAAACAAAACGATATATCGAAACGAAACGAAACGAAACGAAACGAAACGATAAATCGAAACGAAACGATAAATATACGAAATACTTTCATTTCATACGCAGATGGAAATATATGCATTTCATACGCAAATGGAAATATATGCATTTCAATACGCAGATGGAAATATACGCAGATGGAAATATATACGCAAATGGAAATATATACGCAAATGGAAATATATATATGCATTTCATGGAAATATACGCAAATGGAAATATATATGCAGATGGATTTACATACGCAAATGGAAATATATACACAGATGGATTTACATACGCAGATGGATTTACATACGCAGATGGAAATATATACGCAGATGGATTTACATACGCAGATGGATGCATTTCAAAACGAAACAAACGAAAACATACCTCGAAATTCCTCCACGACGTCCACAGCTCCCACGACCTCGGCGTCCTCGACGTCCACTACTTCCACTGCTCCCACGACTTCGGCGACTTCGGCGACAACGCAGGACCTCACACACAGCCTCACAACGCCCTCGACACAGAGCCTCACACAGCCAATGCAAACAATTTTTTTTCGAAACAATGGTATTCGATGTGTGGCAATTATATAAAACATCTTTCGGCCGAACTATTTTTCGGCCGAAATATTGTTCGGCTGAATAATCTTTCGGCCGAAAGAATTTTCGGCCGAAAACTTGTTGATGGAAAAAAAATATTCGGCCGACCAAATTTCTTCACGCAAATCGAGGGCCCGGTTATGGGTCCGTTCGATTTGACGTTTATTTTTTCGGCCGAGCAATAGTTCGGCCGAAAAATATATCTTTCGGCCGAAAAATATATTTAGTTCGGCCGAAAGTTGGTTTTCCGAAATTTTGGAGACCAGATTGTCATGAAAGTGTAACCCACCTTCGTGATTCCACCCCTATGACATTGAGGATGAGGAGATGCATGGGGATGCAACCATAGATTCATATCTAGAGCAATTTGAGGAGGCTCGTGACTCTTGCGCACTCAGGGAGGATATTGACCCGTGCGCATTGGAGGGACAGTTGGATGGATAGGATGATAACACTTGTGCTTTAGAAGTCATATCACATAGTGTTGATGAACTTACACTTCGGCAGAGTGGTGACACGAGTGGATATTCACACGTGTTAGCACCTAGATCTAATGATATTCTTATGATGATAATGACACATTTGTCATCTTTTCAGACACCCATGATAGCCACGACACATGAGGATATCAGTGGCATTTCAGATATGATGGAGGAGCCTTGTGTGAGGGATGCACACCAGGGACATATGGATCCACAGACCCAAGAGGAGAGAAAGGACGTGTAGATAGTTGACCTTACACATACGTATTAGTATGAGGAGAGTGAGTCAATTCTTTTGGAGACTCCATTGTTTGATCAGGATGGGAAGACTGGCAGTTTCATGGGATACTTACTTCCAGAACCGGTCGACGGTGATGAGGATGCACTCCTTATTGGTCGGGATGGACATATCATGTGTCTAGAGACATCTGTATGGGATCCAAGCGCAAATGATAGTAGCAGGGTGAGTGCACAGGAGGATACAATTTCTCATACATGATACAGTGTGATTCAGAGGGAGCTAGAAGTTGGTGATGGTGTGTAGTGGCATACAAGAGGACCCAGTAGCACAGTGGATAGGGGGTAGTTTAGTGCCTTATATTTTGCAGAGAGTGTTGTTGGGGATTCCAAGGTTGACACTAGAAGTGAGGGGCGTGAGGTAGCACCAAAGTAGGAATGTGATCAAGAGTCTCGATACTTGGCAGGACAATTGAGAGTCAGTGAGGACATGATCATGGTAGCCACTAGATGAAATGATGACACACATGCATTGGTGGAAGATTATTGTTGGAGGCCATCGATGGCACATGATAGTTCATATGGGGGATTTTCCATGGATGACTTTCATACTCTCGGGGAGAGGATGACTATGACAAGGGCCGACTACCAGCAGTTGTTGATGGACAAAGACTATCTATTGGGGGTTGTTGAGATGTATCATAGGGCCCTAAGGGAGAAGGAGTTGGAGGTGGATAGATTCACTCATGAGTTGGATAGCACATGAGGATTCTTGAAAGGCACACAAGTATCCCTTCAAGAATCAGAGGATATCCTTGAGGAGATCATATAGAGATCCACTACATCTATCTTAATAGAGAGTCATATATATACTTCAGCCACATTACTAGAGGAGGTAGGTGGTTTAGCAGAGGAGAACCAGTGTATGGAGGAGCATGAGGAGTACCTAGGATCACTAATGAGTAGGGAGTGATATGATTTGGAGACATAGGAGGATGTCCATTTGTCACAGGAGCTACCCTCCACGAGGATATGTGAGATAGTCGAGCACTCACACACGCATGGGGACTCCAGAGTCAGGGGAAATTATCAGGACACTTCCACTTGTGTTCTAGGATTGGCTGACCTTCATGTCGAGTTTGACCCAGTAGTACATCCAGGATCCATGTTGTGGTAGGTGTATATAGGAGATTGCATGAACATGCATGAGTATATAGTGGTCAATGATAGTTCAAAGAGACACGCCGAGATATACAGTGGGATTCAAGTGGATGCATTGGATTGCAGGGAGGAGGCATGCTTAGTAGATCATGGAGATTCCTCTCCCTTGTAGCCATGCATAGATCTAGAAGATCAACTTCACAGTATCAGTAGTTGCATGAGCGATGATGGATGGAGAGTGGTTGAATAGTAGTTTGAGTGGTTACCCCCGGTTATACCCGTTGATTGGGGTTCAGTGATGACTATAGGCGAGTATTTACCATGGGTACCGGTGGACGAGATTTTGATTGAATCCTTGGGATTGACCAAAGAATATGATACTTTCCAGTCCTTTAGTCGGTTACAGATATTTCTTTTATCCTTTTCCGACACTTTAATCATCGACAACAACATCAAGGGATATAGAAAGTGGCAGAGGACATGGAGAGTTGGTAGGTCAAGACTCCCTGACAGGAGAGTCCATATGGCACACAACAACATAGGGGTGGATCACCAGAGGCAGACAATTGAGACCTGGTGCGTGATGATGAGAATCTTAGGCCATGGGATAGTAGACATCTCAGAGGGAGACACAAATCTAGATTCTCATGAGGATGAGCATGGAGGGCTTTTGACAATTAGAACTATGACACATGAGCATTTAGTGGGGATTGGAAGTGATGAACTTCCAAGTTTTCCATGGGATCCAGGAGTCCATTTGGTTAGTAGGGTGTTTCACCTTATGAAGGCCTAGGTTGCACCAGAGAGCTACATACTCCACTCTAGATTGGTTTTGAGAAGGATTGCAGGGGCTTGTCCTATGGAGCGAGACAATTTCTCAATTTTGATACTCATGATTGAGTATGGAGATGGTTGGACAAATATTACTTCCACAGGGGTACTTTTACCGATGCAGCTTCTGGATAGCAGGACGAGTTTCTATAGGTATTCCATATTGAGGATCCAGGAGTGGGAGATCCAGTATGTATACGATGAGCAGACAATCATGATCAGAGTAGTGTAGTGGCCACATGGTGATCTTTGGCAAAGACTAGCATGGGACCCGAGAATTATAGGGTTAAGCATTTCATTGAATGATGGGGGTGAGTGGACCCTTGTAGGGAAAATTTATTTTGACCTTAAATTGAGCTTCAGTATTGAGGAGAGCACATCACTTGAGGGTGAATCATCGAGGTCTTACAGTACCTCACTATGGCAGCAACATGTGTAGTTAGTGGAGACCGTGTTGGTATTGGTATGGACTCGGAGGATGGACTTAGTCAGGGTTGAGGCCATGTGTCATTTTGATGCAAGAGTATCGCTGTCACTCGCGTGGAGCAAGACCCATCAGCATCTAGGAATCTATACGGGAGCTCAGCGATGGCAGTCACAACAGAGATTTTGAAGTCCGCCTTAACTCAGTTCCGGAATTAAAATTTGGAGTCATGCTTGGATGATTACGAGCGAAGTGGGAGACTCCACTATGACTCTAGAATGCGACTGGTCTAGATAGTCATTAGGACAAATTTTAGAGTAGACAAGTAGCCAAGGGGAACCCTAAGAGCCCTTTTTGATAAATAGAGGTTTTGTACACCCAGATGAGGAAAGTAGTTAGTCCGTCGTTGGCTGGAATAGAGATTAGGAGAAGATATCAGTAGATTTTTTGGTTGTTCATTTACAGTTGTAACCATTTTTCATTTTGGGAATAGAACAGAGGAAAATTGATCCAATGCATGGTGTGAACATTGTTTGCAATTATCTGTATTGTGTTTTCATGAATGAAGGAATATCATTTTGAGTAGATGGAACTGTGAATGTTAGGATAAGTTTAAATTGTTTCTCTTATATTGGAGTGGTGCAAGGTGTGCACATAGAATGCAAGGGGTGCGCTGACGAAAATTGTTTCGGTTCCAAAGCTCAGAAGAGATAACACGAAACTTTCCCTTTGCAAGGAGTGCAAAGAGACTGGTGGAAGGAGTGAACAGTCATCTGCAAGATCCCAAAATCTTGCGTAATATATGGTTCAAGGAGTGCACAGATCTGAGATTCGACTAAGCATCGAAGAGTCAAAAAAGGAGAATGTCAGGAAGGCGATAGGAATTTCTCTTCGAGAAATCCTTCGCAATCTAAGTTATCAAATTCCTAAAACGCAAGGTCTGCATGGGAAGTTGAAGTCTTCAAAAGACCAAGCTCATGAGGAATAACACTTTGCATAAGTGCTAAAGGGTCCAAGAATTAGACTCGTCGAAAAAGAAAAGGTTAGAAACCTTTGAACACCCAGAAGGTCTTCTAACTCTGAAGATAGCGTAAGCGAAAGGGGGAAAAGATCTTAGTCATTTGATCTTAATGCTAGAGGATCATAACGATCCATCAGGAGGGACACTTCGTGAATGATCAGTGTTTCACTGACTCATGATTGGGAAGAGTCAAAGGGAAACCACTAAGGATTCTTGAAGCCCAAATCGATGACTTGATCTGAGTCGTTGGATCCAGGAGAGATTTGGACTATTGATTCTCCAGGGTGATATATCAACATTTCAGGGAATGGAGGATCAAAGGTGAAAAGTCTTTCGACTTCGCAAAACATGAAGTCCCAAAATCATCATGACCATCAGTTCTGAGGAGAGATATGAGCCGTAGATCTTGGGTCATCGTGATTTTGGCTATTGGGAGAACAAAGGCAAGGGAACTCCAAAGTCGCGAAACATGAAACGTTGATTTGATCGCAACCATCGATAAAGGAAAGATTTGGACCATAGATCTCAGGTCATCGCGATTTCGGCTATCGGGTGAATGGAGGTAGCAGCGCTCCCAGGGTCGCAAAACACAAAATTGCGACATGCCTTTCACTCAAACGTGTGGTCACCGCTAGTGGTCATAAGGAAGAAAGGGATTAACAGAGAGGAGATAACGCCCGTTTGGCGTTGAGGTTTGAACAACGCTTGGGAGCGAAGCCATGGGTCTCAGACGACCTGCACATTTGGAGAAAGGCCTTTGTAAGTGGGTTTAGGGTCTAGTAGAGACCCGAAGATTCAATTAGACTCATTATCTTGATCGATCCTAGACTGGGAGGTCGCGCAACCATGAGGAGAGAAGGGGGTATGCATCAAGTGGTATAAGAGAAGATTTTTGTCTGAAGATTTTAGGCAAAGGAGACAGAAGAACTCGAAGTTATATTATGTGTGTGAGACAGACAGTTGACACAATGCCACCAAGGAGATGAGTGGAACCACCATTGGCCAATTGAGCTATGGAAAGGGATATGCGAGAACTCCGTGCAAGATTAGAGGCGATGGAGGTAGCGCAGAGACAAGAACCTGATGCTAGAAACGTCAGCGATGTACAGAGAGAAGAAGCAGTGGGCGAGAATGTTGTTGAAGAAGTTGCAAGAGAGGATGTTGTCAAGAAACGCTTACTAAGAGAAGTTTCCAGATTGGGAGGCAGAGCCAAGATGGAGGTCGCAATGTATGAAGGAAATTTAGACGTCGAAGAGCTATTAGATTGGATAAGATCCATGGACAAATATTTAGACTATGAAGACGTCGATGAGGAAATAAGGGTGAGACATATTGTCACCAGACTAAAAGGACATGCAACACTATGGTGGGATGAACTGCAGGCTGAGAGGAGAGGCAAAGGAAAACAAAAGATAAAGAGTTGGGACAGAATGGTAGCCAAGCTAAAGGCTAATTTCATGCCCAAGGATTATCAGATCAATCTGTTTAGGAAGATGCAGAACCTGAGACAGAAAGGGATGACAGTTAAGGAGTACACAGAGGAGTTCTATAGACTAAACATCATAATTGGACTAAGGGAGAGAGATGAAGAGAAAGTTGCCAGATATATAAATGGATTGAGATATGAAATCTAGGATGAGCTCAACATGATGTCAGTAATAACAGTGGAGGATGCTTATGAGTTTGCATTGAAGGTAGAGGAGAAGTTGGCTAGAAAACAAAGCCAGCGAGGGAGAGGTAAAAACTCGATCCCAAGCAAAAGCAAGGAATTTACCCATGATAGAGCACATAATTCTAAGGATGAGAGTGAGAAACCACAAAATCACTCGGAAAGAGGAGAAATTTCTTGAGGAAGACAAGGTGGTGGAATAAATTCTTCTAGAGGAAGAGGAAGAAGAGGAGGAGGAGACATAAGATGTTATGCCTATGGAAATACAGGACAGATGTATTGGGAATGTCCCGAGAAAAAGAAATAAGGAGGAGGTGAAGCTCACATTTCAAAAGAACAGAGAAGAGATGTTGAAGCAAAAGGAGTAGAGGATGGAAGATCTCTGATGTTGAGGAAAGTTCTCTTAAAACCAGAGGCATAAATCGAAAGGCCGGTGTAGAGGAACAATCTCTTCAGAAAAACTTGCAAGACTAAAGACAAAGTATGCAAGGTGATAATTGACAGTGGGAGCACTAACAGCTTAGTATCCACGAAGATGGTGGAGAAATTGGAGCTGGAGACAACTGCAGACCCAAAGCCATACAAAGTGTCATGGTTGTAGAAAGGACACCAGTTAATTGTTACTAAACAATGCTTGGCTGAATTTAAAATAGGAGGATATAGAGATGAAATTATGTGTGATGTAATTCCCATGGATGTATTTCATATTCTATTGGGAAGACCATGGCAGTTTGACATGAATGTCATTCACAATGGGAGGACAAATACATACACATTAGAGAAGAATGGTAGGACACACATGTTGCTTCCAATAGAGAAGAGAGTGAAAGAGGAGGCCAACATAAGCATACTTCTCATGAGTGGGAACTCACTCCTGAAATAAGTCAAGGAAGAATAGGAGATGCAGTTTGTTGTGGTGAGGAAACCCAGAGTTATCCTTACAAGTACTTCAATGGATGATTTGCCTGAAAAAGTTCAGGAATTGTTGGATAATTTTGATGACATAGTGATGGATGAGCTACCAAACTCATTGCCACCCATTAGAAGTATCAGTCACCATATTGACTTAATACCAGGAGCAAGTCTTCCAAACAAAGAAGCATATAGATTGACACCTCGAGAGAAAGAAGAAGTGAAGAACCAAGTCCAGGAATTGTTAGACAAGGGTTTGGTCAGGGAAAGATTGAGTCCATGTGTAGTACCAACTGTGTTGATTCCAAAGAAATATGGAGGATGGAAAATGTGTAGAGACTCAAGAGCCATTAACAAGATCACCATCAGGTATAGATTTCCTTTACCAAGAATGGATGATTTAATGGACTGTTTAAGTGGAGCAAATTTCTTTTCAAAAATAGATTTGAAAAGTGGATATCACCAGATCAGAATGAGAGAATATGATGAGTGGAAAACATCCTTTAAGATAAATGAAGGTCTATATGAGTGTCTTGTTATGTCTTTTGGATTAAAAAATGCTCTGAGTACTTTTATGAGGTTGATGAATGAAATACTGAAAGATTTCATTGGCAAGTTTGTGGTTGTGTATTTGGATGATATACTAATCTTTAGAAGGACTAAAGAAGAGAATTTGAGGCACCTGTAATTTTTTATGAGGAGGCTACACCAGGAGAAGTTGTTGATAAATCTGAAGAAGTCCTCTTTTATGAAGACAAAACTCATTTACTTGGGTTTTGTGATCTCTTCAAATGAACTGAAGATGGAACCAGAGAAGGTGAAAGAAATCAAAGAATGGTTGTCACCAAGGAGAATGTTTGAAGTAAGAAGCTTCCATGGATTAACAAGTTTCTATAGGAAGTTCATCAGAGACTTCAGTGGAATTTGTGCACCGATGATGGATACAGTGAAGAAGAAGCACAAGTCTTTTAAATGGACAGAGGAAGCTGAGAGGAGCTTCAATATACTAAAGGAGAAAATAACAGAATGACCACTCCTGGTCTTACCGAATTTTGAGAAGACATTTTAGGTGAGATGTGATGCAAGTGGAGTTGCAATAGGAGAAATTTTGAGCCAGGATAATAGACTTGTTGCCTATTTCAGTGAGAAGTTGAATGAGACCAAGAGAAAATTCTCCACATATGACAAGGATTTTTATGCCATAATTCATGCCTTGAAGAAATTGAGACATTATCTTGTCCCTCAAGAATTTGTCTTGTATAGCGATAACCAGGCTTTACAATTCATAACCAGGCATGAAAAATTGAATCAAAGGCATGCAAAATGGGTTGAGTTTATGCCGAATTTTACTTTTGTAATAAAACATATTGCTGGGAATGCTAAAAAATTTGTTGATGCATTGAGCAGAAGATGTTTGATTCAACAGGAATTTCAGGTGAAGACCTTGGGGTTTGAACACCTTAAGGACATATATTGTGATGATACAGATTTCAAGGAAGCATATGAAGCATGTACAAATCCTGTGTTGAGAGACAAAAGCTAGTGGACAGAGTACATAGTTCAAGAGGGATTGTTGTTCAATGGAAACCAGCTGTGCATACCAAAATGCTCAATGAGAGATAACCTTTTGAAAGAAAATCATAGTGGAGGATTGGTTGGACATTTCGGCCATGATAAAACGTTTGCATAGTTGAGAAGTTCATACAATTGGATAGGTATGAGAACATAAGTGATAAAGTTTGTGAACGGGGGTAGAATCTACCAACATGCAAAAGGGAAAAGACAGAACATTAGATTGTATCAACCATTGCCAATACCAAAGAGGCCTTGGGATGCAATAAGCATGGATTTTGTGTTGGGGATACGAAGTATGAAAAGAGGATTTGATTCCATATTTGTGGTGGTGGATAGATTTTCAAATATGACACATTTTATCCCATGCCAAAAGACTAGTGATGCAACACATGTTGCAAATCTGTTTTTCAGAGAAGTTGTAAGACTTCACAACCTACCCAGAAGCATTGTCTCAGACAGAGACACAAAATTTGTTGGTCACATTTGGAGAACACTGTGGAAGAAGTTGGGGGCATATTTTTCCTTCATCTCAGCTTATCATCCTAAGACAGATGGACAGACTAAGGTGGTGAACAAAATTTTGGGAAACTTATTGAGGAGTTTGGTCACTGAACACCATACTTAGTGGGATCAGATTCTGCCACAAGAAGAATTTGCATACAATGATTCACCAAACAGGAGCACTGGAAAGAGCCCATTCCAAATATTGTATGGAATGCAACCCAGGAGAGTATCTGAGTTGAGAGACTTGGAACATAGTGAGATTAGGAGCATTGGAGCAGAATATTTTTCTGCAGAGATGCAGAATCTCCATAGCCAGATCAGAGGGCAGTTGCAGAGTTCTAACCAGGAGTTTAAATGTAGATCTGATCAACATCACAAAGAACTTCAATTTGAAATAGGAGATCAGGTTCTAGGACATCTCGGGAAAGAAAGGTTCCCTAGGGGAACATAGAATAAGTTAAAGATGAAAAAGATAGGACCATGTAAGATCTTGAGGAAGTTTGATGCAAACAACTATGAGATTGACCTGCCAAATTGTGTGGGAATATCACCCATATTCAATGTTTCAGACCTATATCCTCATAGGAAATATGACATAGAGGGGTCAGAAGATCAAGAGAAGATCCAGTGGGAGAAACAAATGCCTGTAGTACAAAAGCCACAAATGGAGAAGATTGTGGATCAAAGTATCGGTAAAAAGACCAAGAGGAAAACCTATTTTGAATATATGGTCAAATGCAAGGGACACCCAATAGAAGATGCCAGTTGGGAAAATTAATCTTCTATACAGAAGAATGATGGTCAGTGCAGGAGCTCATGGACAATAGTCCATGAATTTTTTTCAAGGGGAGTATGATACAGGAGCATTGTTGTCACTCGTGCGGAGCGAGACCCATCAGCATCTAGGAATCTGTACGGGAGCTCAACGCTGGCAGTCACAACAAATATTTTGAAGTATGCCTTAACTCAATATCGGAATTAAAATTTGGAGGCACGCTTGGATGATTATGAGCGAAGTGGGAGACTCCACTACGACTCTGGAATGCGACTGGTCTATATAGTCGTTAGGACAAGTTTTAGAGTAGACAAGTAGCAAGGGGGAACCCTAAGAGCCCTTTTTGATAAACAAAGTTTTTGTATACCCGGATGAGGCAAGTAGTTAGTCAGTCGTTGGTTGGAATAGAGATAAGGAGAAGATCTCAGTAGTTTTTTTGGTTGTTCATTTACAGTTGTAAACATTTTTCATTTTTGGAATAGAACAGAGGAAAATTGATCCATTGCATGTTGTGAACATTGTTTGCAATTCTATGTATTGTGTTTTCATGAATGAAGGAATCTCATTTTGAGTAGATGGAACTATGAATGTTAGGATACGTTTCAATTCTTTCTCTTCTATTGGAGTGGTGCAAGGTGTGCACACAAAACACAAGGAGTGCATTGACAGAACCTATTTCGGTTCCAAAGCTCAGAAGAAATAACACGAAACTTTCCCTTTGCAAGGAGTGCAAAGAGACCGGTGCAAGGAGTGAACAGTCATCCACAAGAGCCCAAAACCTTGCGTAAGATATGGTGCAAGGAGTTAATAGATCCAAGATTCGACTAAGCGTCGAAGAGTCAGGAAAGGGGAACGCCAGGAAGTCGAGAGGAATTTCTCTTCGAGAAATCCTTCAGAATCTGAGTTATCGAATCCTTGAAATGCAAGGTGTGCGTGGGAAATCAAAGTCTTCAGAAGACCAAGCTCAGGAGGATTAACACTTTCCATAAGTGCTAAAGGGTCCAAGAATCGAACCTGTCAAACGAGAAAAGGTTCGAAACCTTTGAACACCCAGAAGGTCTTCTAACTTTGAAGATAGCGTAAGCGCAAGGAGAAAAATATCTCAGTTGTTTGATCTGAATGCTAGAGAATCGAAACCGTCCATCGAGAGGGGCGCATAGCGAACAACCAACGTTTCCCTGACTCACACTTGGGAAGATTCAAAGGGAAACCGCTAAGGATTCGTGAAGCCCAAATCCACGACTTGATATAAGCCATTGATTATCCAGGGTGAAATATTGGCATTTCGAGGAACGAAGGATTGGAGGTGAAAATTCTTTCAACTTCGCGAAATGCAAAGTCCTGAAATCATCGTGACCGTCAATTCTGAGGAGAGATCTGAGCCGTAGATCTCAGGTCATCGCGATTTCGACTATTGGGAGAACAAAGGCAAGGGAACTTTGAAGTCGTGAAATACTGATTTGATCGCAGTCGTCGATCAAGGAAAGATCTGGACCGTAGATCTAGAGTCATCGCGATTTCAATTATTGGGTGAACGAAGGTAGCAGCGCTCCCAGGGTCGCGAAACATGAAATCGCGACACGCCTTTCACTCGAGCGTGTGGTCACCACCAGTGGTCACAAGGAAGAAAGGGATTAACAGAGAGGAGCTAGCGCCAATTTGGTGTTGAGGTTCAAACAATGCTTGGGAGAGAAGTCATGGGTCTTAGACGACCTGCGCATTTGGAGAAAGGACCTGTGTAAGTGGGTTTGGGGTCTAGTAGAGACCCGGAGATTCAATCAGACTTAGTATCTTGATCGATCCTAGACTGAGAGGTCGAGCAGCCCTTAGGAGAGAAGGGGGGTCTACATCACATTTACAGGAGACTCATGGTGTTGGCATGTTACAGGATTATGCCCCACATAGTATTGTAGTTCATGTCCTGATATGGGATGCAGGGGATAGAGTGTGTGATAGTTTAGCTTTGGATGGAGCCTACAGTGTGTCCCACAGGTGGAGATGCGACCCAGGTAGTATATATGGATTGATTCCTTTATTGCTTGAGGACAAGCAATATTTTAGAAGGGAGGATTGTAATGTCCCCACTTTGGGACATCATTATATTACAGAGTGTTATGATGACTAGAGTAGCAAGATGGAGGTTATAGAGAGTACAGGAGATAATGAGGGGTTTTTTGGGGTTCGTCTTGCATCTCTCATATTATTTCATCATTATGATCCATTCCTCACAACTTGAATTTGGTTTCGTTGCATTCCGACAATTTTCATGATTCTGAATTATTTTGGGATATATGTTAATTAAATTCACTAAGGAGGTCATATTGGGCATAATACTTGGAGGAACCTCTTAGTGTAATTACTCATTGGAATCGAGAGGTATAGCACTACAAGAGAGGATCATGAGAAGTGACTTTCAGTGGCCCCAGAAGCCACAAGGAGGGATAAACTACTTTTTAGAGGTAAAATGGTTAATTAATTAATTAAAGTGATTTAATTAATTAATTAATAATTAAATAAATTAAAGGTCATTTGGAAAGACAAGGTGAGCAAGGAGGATAAAAGAGAGACATGGGCCTCTATTCTCTCATTATGTTGTTTTATCATTTGATATCTGGCTTCTTGCTAGTGAGCCCATACACTTGGGGGTTTTGAGGGTTTTGACTTAACAAACCCTAGAGATAAGCTCGGTGGTGAAATATCCCACCCAACCTGGTCCACGCTTGGTCACGGAGGTGAAATATTCCTCCCTCACCATTCTACATCAGATCTACTCAGTTACAGGAGGTTTTTACATCAGTTACAAGCTCAGAGAGAGCTTGGGTGCAGCTTCAGGGGATTTCCAGTAGGAGGGCACACCACCTTGAGGAGATTATCTTGACCTAGGCAGAGGATAAGGATTATGAGGAAAAGGACTTATGGGTATTCTTTGTAGGGCATAGGGAGCCTTTGCTAGCCCTTCCCGGAGGAGGTTTTGCTACCATATTATTTATTGGAGCTCAACACAAGTTCAAAGAGAGGAGGGTGCACCACAGATTGATGATCCTGTATTTTGGAGGGTCAGTTATTCATTGTTCAGCTCAAGACTTTGCCAAGGTTTTTCCATTAATTCGATCTACAGTTCCATGTATTTTGAGAGAATATGTAGGCCTCTAGGATAGAGGCTGAATTATTGAGTCTTTAGTCATCTAGGAGGGCGTAATCCAATTAGGGGTTTTCTCATTTGGATGGTCATAAATTCACCGTTCAACTTGAGACTTCCCCAAGGGTTTGGTCTTGGCCTGATCTACTCTTCCAGCCATTTTCAAAGTGTTTGGAGGCCTCTAGAAACAAGGCCAAATTATTGGGGGTATTCAGCTTTCCAACAGGTGCAACTTATCCAGTTTGAGGGTTTGATCCAACATTGGGTGAAGATCTCAGTTGTCATTCATCTTCGGAAGCCATGTGGCCTTTGGAGGCTTGTATCTTCTCTTCTTGATCTTGCTGGAGGGTTATCTTCATTTTGCTACTAGCTCTTAGCTATATTGTACCAGATCTGTAGATCCATTGTATTAAGGTCTTCTTCTATTATGAATAATATCATACATGAGGTATTTTTGGGTTATCTCTTGTATTGTTGATCTTGCATCTTGTTGAGGTATGTTCCATTGCTATATCTTCTTTGATTATTGTTGCAAACACACATAAAACCCATCATATTAAACCCCAGTGCAACTCATGAGACTTAAGACTACAAAGTGTTTGACGAAAAGCCACAACCAAAAAACATTAAAAATCAAATGAAAAATGCAATTTTCTTGGCATCTTGGCTTGGGAACATTATATATGATTTCCACTTAGAATGTTGTACTTTTTTTTGAGATGAAATTTGCAGGTTTGTTTTGGATTGAAGGATTCCTTGAAACTGTGAACTGACTTTGATTTGCCAATTTTTCATCTTATTTTCTACTTTGTTGAGTTAAAATCCAAATTTAATATCAGAGGAACTTGATATTCTTGTCAATATGCTATGCACCATGAATTTAATTTTATATTCAAAGTCTTCCATGCTACCGTTATAGTGGTTTACTGCCCATCTAGCGTTGTTATGGATTATCTAATGGAGTATAGTTTTAAATTGCATGCTCAAAAATCCATAAAATTCACTTTGCTTGTTGGATTCAGGTGAAAATCGGTCCCAAGTGGATTGGTACACTCCATTTGACTTATTGCACTCAATTTATTCTTTCGTACACGAATATGATTTCACAACCAAATTATTTCATGCTACCTTGCTAGTGATTTATTGTCCATCTATCATTCTTATGGTTTATCTAATGAATTGGATTTCTAAAGTGCCACCTCAATACTACTAAAGTTCATTTCTTATTAGCTTCTTCTGAAACCCAATAAGATAGAATTCTTATGTTATCCCATGATATTAGAAGTAATTAAAACCAAAAAATCAAATTTAATACCAGACCAACCTGATACATTGGTGCTTCGATACTTTGGGCAGCCTAGTATCTCAGATATCTTGATCATACATTGGTGTTGTGGCTATTACAATGACCTGATCTTCTAGAGACGATGTCTTCCATGCTACCATGCTACCCATTTATTTCCCATATATCCATAAAATTATCTTGTGATGCCATTGTTGGTAACAAGAAATGGCCACACAAAATATATTTGAAAACATGGACAGAGTTCAATTCCTAGAACATATAGTAAATGGGAAAGAAGAACAAAAGTACAAAATAATTCCTCAAACATTCAAACATTGGTACTAATGAAACTTAATTTTGTAATATACTATTGTTAGCATGGACTCCTACAATACTACTATGTCATTGGGGAATTTAAACCTAGTTGAAATCACAATTGGCAAACTGTTGCTATTTGGAGTGTGGATGACCAAATGTCATATTTCCTTTGAAGAAAAAATCCCTTGAGGATCAAACTTAAAGTAGAGATAACAACATTAATAATCTAGTGATGAGCTACCAGTTTTAAAGCTACATAGTTTAGTAAGACAATTAAACTTGTATTTAAAATCTAGACATAGAGTAATAATTGGAAGATCTCATTCGCATAGATGAAATTGATACCTCACAAAATATCAGTGCTGGTGGCCTGCATGCTGAGGGTTATTTCTCACATATCAACAAGGACACATATAATTACCCAAATGCAAAATATTCCAGCCACTGAGGATTTGGTCAATTAGATATTTGACTGTAGTATTTAATACACCAGCATTCCCATAATGTATTTCGATGCTTTCTTTTGTAGAATGAGAAAATCCAAGTAACAAGAGAAAACATGTTTTAACTCCCAAAAAATAAGATCTTCTAGTCTATTAATGTTTTATACAAAGTAGTATGTATTAAATTTCATATTTGACATTAGAACATTGTGGAATGTCTAGCATGAAAGATATGTAATGTACTTGACTAATAATAGACCCATTGGTTCTTTTTCTAAATAGAAATACATCAGTCTATATCAATCATATTTATTATCAAATTTGTGTTTCAATGGTTCACAGTAATTGCTTCATTGCAATACAAAACCATATATGTTTTTTGTTGCTAGCCTATCGAGAAAGAGGCATGCTTCTTTCAAATCCCTCAGTGCACTTGATCATACTATTACAAAAGTGTAAATAACATATTTGGTTAACTAGATGACCATATTTTTTTCCTTTAGTTGAGGTTGCTTGTAGATATAAATTGACGCTTTAAGTATTAAATATGGTTTATCAAGGAACTATAGTTTAAATGTTATTGAAAATGAACTCTATGGTATTTATGTTATCAATATTATCAATATATTTTTATTATTTTAAGATTTTTGGTCTGCAATTAGTCTGCATGTTCTATAACATTTCTTATGAACATAGTTTCCCACCTAACAAATATGAACTTTCAATTATGGATTCATTGGATCCCTGTGTTTTTCCGTTTTAGTCGGCCTTGTTTGTCGATATCAATTGATGTTGTAAGTATGAAATTGGATTTATCAAGGAGCTATTTTTTTGGAATATGATTGCAAATGAAGTCTACATTTTTTTTTTGTCAATATTGTTAATATATTTTTGTTATTTTAAGATTTATAGTCTCTAGTTAGCTTGCATGTTTCATAACACTAGATTAGAGCTAACTTGAACTTTGTACGAAGCTCAAATGATTTTCCAAATTGACTATGATTGTGAGAAGGGATACCTCCTGATAGTTAATCATGGAATAACACACACAACACTACATTCTATGAATAATTATGGTTTCCCACTGAAAGAACAAAGCACAACAAAGACAAGATGGAATTAAAAGTTATCACATTGTAAGCATTACATTGTTTCAAGATACATGGAAACCTGTTTCCCTTAGGATTCGATTTCTGGAGAAACTCAGATGTAAATATGTCACTTTTGGCATAATATATAGCTATGTTTTCATTTTCTTAAAAATACATTAGTTCTTTAAAATAATTCTTTCCTGAAACAAGTCATTGTCACGACATTACTTTTGATGTCCAATAATAGCATTGTTCCATCCCCTAGCCCCAACCACCATCTTTCTCACTCTACATCTAGAACCTCTCTTAAAGAGAGCAGAATACCTAGGTGATTCCATGCACACCCAATACCACTCTTGGTGCTACTAGATGATGGAAGAAGAAACTAGAAATTGGTTGTGCAAGAGGATTAAGAATGCTTAGTAAATTGCATAGAATTATTCGTGTTTTTAAGTTTTTTATCCATTGTGTCTTAGAGAAAGTATGAAATATTGACTGCATATTAGAAATCTTCATTGCTTGTGCCATGTTTCATTTGATGGTTCATATTGTCAAGTATTGTTTCTTGACAAAAAATGTCATCAGTTGAAACTTGAACCTCGAAGATTAATGTTATGGATAAGCATTTGATGAAATACAATAAGTTATAGATCCTTCATGGTTGATCTTATTTGTGTCTTTTGGATATTTTTGGTTGACACATAGCTTCTAGCAAGTTGATATCGGTTCCTTTGTTACAAAGTCGACTTTCATGATCAATTTGTTCACTTGAAATTGTCCCCTTTAACGTTTTTCAAAATTATTTTGACGAATATAATTATAGTATAATTATAGTTAAATTCTTCCCTTTATCCTTTTACTAACATACAATTTTCTCCATGCTATATTTTAAGATTTTGTAGACCTTGATGTGGTACAAAAAATATTGTTTGACACACAACAAGATGAGAAAAAGTAACGAAGACAAAGACAACGAAAGAGGAAAATTTGAAACAAACAGGTAGAGATTGTGAAATGTTAATTCAAAGATCTCATTTCAGTGTTTTTTTGCTAAGTTCTATTTGCTTTCCATGTATAGGAACAAACCAACAACTTCCATCCCAATCAATATTGAAGACTTTACTAATTGCAAGGTTGGACAAGTTTTCAATGGAAATGTTGTTGTGACTTACACAACAATACTTGACAAATCACATAAGTCAAATGATCTTTTGCAAGTAAATTTAACGGATGCCAAAGGTGAGATCACGATAACCTTGAATGTTCGTACTGATTTCATTGAACAACATCAAGCAAAACTTATACTAGGGAAATTCATTTGTATTGCAAATTTCAAAATTGTACCTAAAACCAATTATGATCATGGAGAAGTTGAATGTATTTTGCTTGTGGATCAAGAGACTAGCATAGAAAACATAGAATCTCTTTGTCATGAATACAATTTCATACCAAACATATCAATCAAAATACTTTTAGCAACAATAGAACAATATGCATTTGGAACAATAGGTGCAATTGTAACTGCTACAAAGAAACTAGGGACACATTATACCTTGGGAATTAAGGATGGAAGTTTAGAAAATGATAAGGAAATGGTAAGGTTGTTTCTATACAAATAATCAGATTACAAAAGAATTATTTTCCTTGCATCTATTTTCTATAGAAAAAAGAAAATTAATATGTGTCTTCTTGAAAGTGCAACTACAATTATTTCCAACATATGTAGCATAATTTGATTTCATTGAAGAACATCTTTCAAAGAAATAATTTCCCATCTTGTTATTCATAAACATTGTGAAACCAAAAGAAGTAACTTCTAGAATACACTACGTACAAGCCAATCAACATACATTGGACTATTAAAAGAAGATAAACTTTTTGATGCTCTGAAGACTGAGACTATTGCTAAAGTGGAAAAACCAGGTAAAATTGTGAAACCATCTAAAAATATATTATATTATATGTACTTTTTATTAACAAAATATTGACTAATACTTGTGTTCAACAATGCGAAATTGATCCAGATTATTTTCGGAACGAAATGAAAGAAGATATATTACAATGAAATACACATAAAAATTTCCAGAAATTGAGAAATACAACAATACATGATTTCTATTAATGAAAGAAATGTAGAGAGGTTGTAAAAATATAGAGTGCAAGTCCCACTAGAATGGTGGCATCTTTATTTTTGAGAAGAGATGTGCCGACTACAATCATTCGCCAAAAAATGATTACAATGAGGCTTTGGAGGATTTTTTATGATAAACATGAATTCCAAAACCCTAGATATCCAAAAATCTAACCCTAGGAGATGAAATACCAAAATTCATGTGGGCCCCGTTGGAGTAAGTTAGTACATTAACTTCCTGGGGTCATAAATTTTGCATATGATCTTTGTTTTAGGTGCATGATATCCCATTAAAAATATATTTTTGAGAACTACACATTATGCCATCAAAATTTGACTCCATCTATAGTTTGAATGTGGAAAGCCTAGAAAACATTGTTTAGAGCCCCAAAATGGCCCTGAAAGTACAAAAAGATGTACTGACATGAAAACTTCCAAAATAAGCCAGTCGGAATAGGTGGGAGGCCACCAATATCCACCTGGATGTTGTGCAGGGATTCAATACATCCCTGTAAGTGAAGAACCCACAATTACAAAGAAATGTCTCCATTACAGAGAAACGTGTTGAACTGAAAAATGTCAATATGAGCCAGTTGGAATTTGGAACAGGTGGGTGGCCACCAATATCCACCTAGATCAATCCTCCCCCCTTAGGAAGCAATGGTACCCATTGCATTGAGTGCCCGCGAAAGAGGGCAAAGTGTTTCCTGAATCTGAATCTTGGTGAGATGCGTGCCTTGTTGGAGAAGTTACGTTGTTTGGTCTATGGAAGGTTGTCATGAACCTATTGCCGGTGGGGTTAAATTTGTTCCACCAACTTGTTGTCTCTAGGCTTGAATGGGCATTGTGTAGGAACCATTGTAGGTGAATAAACAATATCTTCTTTCTCTTCTACAATTTGCTTCTGCTGGATAGAAGGTGTTGAGGATACAATGGTTGTAGTGGCCTTCTGTGCATCTTTTGAATAGACTGTGAAGATGATGAATTTTTCAGAATGAGAGATTACCTTGCGACACTGTTTTGGTGGAACAATAGTTGGAACTACCTCTCGTATCTTGTAGAGCTGACCCCCCAGAGTAATAATGAAAGTACATGGTCGAGACTCATAAATAGCATGATGTTTCCACATATATGGTTTGCCCAAAAAAAAATCACAAACATCAACAGGGGAAAAATCACACACTACCTCATCTTTGAAGGGTTGGATTCCATAGGACACGTGTCACTGCTGGCTGACACAAAGATCTCATCTCTAGTGAAGCCACCTGATGTTGTATGGTTGTGGGTGTGGTGTTGTCGACAACCCCAACTATTTGACGACCTCAACTGAGATGAGGTTCTTCTGGCTACCGCTATCAACAATGAAATGCAATGAGGTCCCCTTCACCCACATCTGTGAATGGAAGAGGTGCTCCCCTTCTTCAGGATCTACTAGTTCTTCTGGTTGAATTGTTGCAATTGTGACAATAGTAGTAGGGTATGCGTCGATGATCTGTCTGTTTTCAATATTTTTTGGATTATATTCTGAATTAGGGTTTGACTTGTCTTTGACCTCGACCACCAATGACTATTTCGAGCGACATTCCTCGGTGTTGTGCCAAGGGATTTTATGGAAGTTGCACCACTTCCCAGTGTCATTCTTCGTCTTTCCTTTACCCTTATTTTCCTGTGTCTTGTTCTGATTTTCGAAAGGCTATTAGTTAGGGTCGTCTTTACCATGCTTTGGTTCTTGCAAATTTGCAGACCCGAAATCCCATTTGTTCTGGAGCCTAATTTTTTACTCGATTTTAACAACATATCGATAAGCAAATCCCAATGATGAGATGTTTAGGAAATCAATTTCGGTTTGGATGTACTTATGCAGATCCCCACGGTATTTCAGAACTAGATGTCTCTCTGAGTCTTTCATACCCAGCTTGGTGCGCAAGGTATGGAAATTATTTGTGAACTCCGACATCATTTGGCTCTTCTCTTGTTGCAATGTGGTACATCTCATGTACTGGTCTTCATAGTTATCAATAGGGTAGTATTGTTCCTTGATCGCATCCAAAAAAAAATCCCAAGTGGGCTCGGCCCCATATATTCCAAATTTCTCTGTGGAACTTTTCTCCCAATAAGTTTTCCACCAATGTTTAACATGGGGGAGATCCTTGAGAAGTATGAAGGTTATCTTTTCCTTGTCGAAAAAATTGTGAATAGATAAATAACATTCTAGCATATTCAACCATTTTTCTAAGGCATCCACATCTATATGACCTTCGAATATGGGAATATCAAAATTAACTTGTACATTGAAGGGAGAGGTTCCTACAAAGTGGGTGCTTGATTAATCTGCGCTTGCTTTTATCGACACAAATTGAAGGATGTGGTAAAAATTCTCCATCATTTCATCTCTCTGTCACGTGAGAGCTTGCTCAAGCAACAAGTTAATAGAATATTTTGCTCTGTTGTTTTTATTTTTTGTTGTCGTATAGGGTTTCTTGGGTGTGCGAGATCGATTGTCCTCAAGAGAGACAAGCTCAAGACCCAATTTTCTATACTCGGACCTCGTCGAGGACATGCACTAAAAAATGATCAAGAACAACTTGCTCTGATACCACTGATCCAGATTATTTTTGGAATGAAATGAAAGCAGCGATGTTACAATGAAATTCACATAAAAATTGCCAGAAACAAAGAAATGCAACAATACATGATTTCTATTAATGAAATAAATGTATAGAGATTGTAAAAATATAGTGTAAGACTCGCTAGAATGGTGACAACTTTATCTATGAGAAGAGAAGTGATGGTTGCGCTCATTCGCCAGAAGATGATTACAATGAGGATCTAAAGGAATTTTTATGATAAACATGGGGGAGAGCAATGTGGAACTTTGCTCCCAATAAGTTTCCCACCAATGTTTAACATGGGGGAGAGCCTTGAGGAGTACGAAGGTTATCTTTTCCTTGTCGAAAAAATTGTGAAGAGATAAATAACCTTCTAGCATATTCAACCATTTTTCTAAGGTGTCCACATCTATATGACCTTCGAATACGGGAATATAAAAATTAACTTGTATATTGAAGGGAGAGGTTCCTACAAAGTGGGTGCTTGATGAATCTGCACTTGTTTTTATCAACACAAATTGAAGGATGTGGTAAAAATTCTCCATCATTTCATCCCTTTGTCGCGTGAGAGCTTGCTCAAGCAACAAGTTAATAGAATTGTATGCTCCGCCATTTTAATTTTTTCTTGCCGTATAGGGTTTCTTGGGTGTGCGAGATCGATTGTCCTCAAGAGAGACAAGCTCAAGACCCAACTTGCTATACTCGAACCTCGTCGGGGACATGCACTATAAAATGATCAAGAACAACTTGCTCTGATACCACTGATCCTAATTATTTTTGGAACAAAATGAAAGCAGAGATGTTACAATCAAATTCACATAAAAATTGCCAGAAACAAAGAAATACAACAATACATGATTTCTATTAATGAAACAAATGTACAGATATTGTAAAAATATAATGTAAGACTCGCTAGAATGGTGACAACTTTATCTCTGAGAAGAGAAGTGACGGTTGTGCTCATTCACCAGAAGATGATTACAATGAGGATCTAAAGGAATTTTTATGATAAACATGAATGCAAAAACCCTAGATACTCATAAACCTAACCCCAGGAGATGAAACGCCAAAAGTCATGTGGGCCCCATTGGAGTAAGTTAGTATGTTAACTTCCCGGGGTCGTAACTTTTGCATATGATCTCCGTTTTAGGCGTGTGATAGCCCGTTGGAAAGGTATTTTAGATAACTACTCATTATGCCATCAAAATCTGACTTTTTGTATAGTTTGACTATGGCAATCCAATAAAACATTATTTAGAGCCCTAAAACGGCCCTGGAAGTACAGAAAGATGTACCAACATGCAAATTTCCAAAATAAGCTAGTTGGAAAAGGTGTGAGGCCAAAAATATCCACTTGGATGTTGTGTAGGGATTCAAGACATCTCCGTAAGTGCAGAACCCACAATTACAAAGAAATGTCCCCATTAAAGAGAAACATGTTGAACTGAAAACTGTTAAGATGAGCCATTTGGAATTTGGAACAGGTGGGTGGCCACCAATATCCACCTGGATCAGAAATAGGTTCAAGAAACATTCACAGTGGAAAAAATATATTCCAATCCTTTCAGCCTATATGTTCAATATGCAATTTAGCAGTAGATTTTTTTTATCAATACAAGGAACAATGATACATTGTCCCAAATGTCAAGTTGAAATCCCCTTCAAATATTCACATTGGTTAAAGTGCGGGATAATCAAAACAGAAAATACAAAATTATGATGTTCTCTTTCACATGATATCTTAAGAAAACTTTTTCTTAATTTAACAACATTATCATACAAAGATTACATAAAAGAAAAATCCGATGTTATCGACATGCTACATGACTTTAGCCTTCATGGAAAATGTATACTCAATCAAGACAATACAATAGTTCAAATATATATAAAAAAAGACAATACAATAGTTGAAATAGACAAAATTGCAATAGAATGAGATTATACTTCAATAAAAAAAAGGTATGTTTCAAAATATTTTTTTACTAAATTCTTGACAATTTCAATTTTCTAGTTCATTCCATGTCTTCTGACATTCTTCATTATAAATTGCAGGGATATCAAATTTCGTGTATGGATGCAAAATCCCTAAAAATCCTATATGCAATTGGATTTTATATTGAAATGCATATATTTTTTTAGTACAGTTGTCTAGTCTAATTTTCTTTGGAATTGTGTTTTAGGCTTGATTTTGACAGTTTTGCATATAAAACAGGGTTATGTAGAAGCTTCTCGTACTTGCATTTCTTGATGTAACTCAAATTGAACTACAACATTGTTTCAACTGAAAATAATAGTCTCTTTCACACTTGACTCTAAAAATTTAAATTACTTGACAACATTTTTGTTGATAACTATATTGTGTTATAGATCTAGCTCTATGAATTTGAATCACTTTGATGACATCTATGTTATTAGTCGAAAAACAATGATTCAATACATATTTGAATTTCAAAATCTATTATGAAAATTTGAGAATATTGATCTTTCGTGCAATAATCTGTTGTATTAGTCTATTGATCTAGCCTGCACTTTCCTATAAGAATTTATTGTTTTACTAATATTCTTGACAATTTTGATTTTCCAGTTTATTTCATGTCTTATGACATTCTTTGTTATAAATTGTATGGATATCAAATTTTTGTGTATGGATGCAGAATTAGAATCCCTAAAAATCCTATATGCATTGGATTTTACACTAAATGCATTTTAGTACAATTGTCTAGTTCAATTTTCTTGAGAATTGTGTTTTTGTCTTGATTTTAACAATTCTACATATAGAACATGCTTATGTGGAAGCTTCTCCTACTTGCATTTCTTATGTAACTCAAATTGAACTACAACACTATTTCAACTAAAAATAATAATCTCTTTCACACTTAACTCTAAAAATTCTAATTACTTAACATTTTTTTATAATAACTGTGTTATAAACTTAGCTCTTCTAATTACTTAACAACATTTTTGATAATAACTATATTGTGTTATAGACTTAGCTCTATGAATTTGAGTCACTAGATTACATATGTGTTGTAGACTTATCTTTTCGAATTGCTTAACAACATTTGTTTATGATAACTATATTGTGTTATAGACTTAGCTCTATGAATTACATACATATATGTTGTAAGTAGAAAAACAATGATTTAGTATATATTTGAATTTTAAAATATGTGCTAAAAGTTTGAGAATATTGATCTTTGTTGTGTTTATATATATTTGTTTTTTTAAATACTTGCAATATATTTTTATATATATATGTGTTCATGATCACACTTTTCATCTATATAACAATGATGATGAAAACTCCTTTTACTAATTATTTATTTTATTTTATTTTCATGTAATTTTTCTTTTTTCATTCTTCTTATGATATGTTGGTTGACAAAAATGAATACAATATACAAAATAAAATGTTATATACAATTATACAAAATATTGTATAAAGAGTAGAGTATACTTTCACCTTCAACCTATATAAAACTATTATCTTCATAGATATAGAGAACTCTTATCTTAATAGATTTGGAAAATTATAAGTAATTTTGCTGCTTTTTCTAACATGTATAGAACTATTATTTTAATAGATTTAGAGAACTATTATCTTAATAGATTTAGACAATTACAAGTAGTTTTGCTGCTTTTTCCACTTGTTTCATTCATGGTAACGGAGAGGATTGAACTATTATTATTATTTCTGAGTGTCTGGATGATATTGCGTGGCCTGCATTTGCTAGATTATGAAGGCACCTGTGTTTTCGATATTCGAACTATTATTATTTCTGAGTGTCTAGATGATATTGCCTGCCTCTGCATTTGCGAGATTGTGAAGGCACCTGTTTTCTCGATATTCTCAGTGACAGTTTAGGAAAGCGTGACATCTGCACTGACAACAATGAACAATGGGAAAGCGACATCTGGACCAATAACCATGTGCTAATGGAAACCTTGGTCTACCCAAACCACTGGTTTGAGATCCACCTCCCTACTCCTTTATAAGCGATAGACATGCCCACATCCTTCCAATTCACACACAGGCAACGCACATTCTATCAAGCATTCTCCTTCATTATCTCTATCTGAGTTCTCACACCCAAATTTCTGGGCAGACAAAGGTATAGCCCGCATAGCAGAATGAAGCCGGGCGAGTCATCTGTGACTGACGCAACAGTGGCTTTAATTTGTAATCGTAGCTATCAAGGAGAAGGGGCGACCATGAAAGCTGCTATCGGGGATATGGCGCCCTTGTCTGGGAGCGTGGAAATGGGAGCGTTGAGATCCAAAGAATGGGCGTATAATGTGTCCAGGATAGCCACCACTGCAGAGTCGTGGCTTGGCACTGTTTTAATTCCCAGACAGAACAGATCAACACCTCCTTCCCCTAACTCCTCTTGGCGGAAGAGACGTTGGGATAAGCCTCACACCATCAACAGTAGCAGATCTCCCCCCAATGAGTATGGACTGCAACAGAAGAGGACCATTGGCAACGGCACGTCTGCAATGGCAATGACACTCAGCTGCTGGGTACCTACCTAATAATTATTTCCTTAATTTCCCATTATTATTATTATTTCAATTTCATTCAAACTGCTCTAATGAAGGCGACGCTAAAGTTGTATGCATTATATGTATTTTATATAGCATCAAACGGCCCATTGGCCTAATCAAATCCATTGAAATTGTAAATAGATTTTTGATAAAACGGATCTGATTGCTTTCTAATTATGCGTCTCTTATCATAGCGTCCTATGAAAACGAATGCATACAGATCGATGATTACGTATATTACTTTCTTCCACCGGGATGATGTGATCAATACTATGTGTTTTGGAATTTTGTCGTAAACGTAAATAAATTTACCACTCGCCAGTGAAACAACAGAATGAGGATATGAGGATTTTATAGAAGTTAACTTGTTGAAAAGCTAATTTTTAAAAAAAATTGTAGTCAACAAGGTGAAAAACTAATTTTTTAAAACCCTACAAATTAAAAAAAAAAAATTATAATTCCATTTTATTTATAAAAAAATTATTTAAAATTTTGTCAACAATTTTTTTAATCCATTTTAAAAAATATTTTAAAAATTTAATATATTTTAAAATAATAAAAATTCTAAATATAAATATAATTTATTTTAAAAATTCTAACCTATTTAAAAAGTAAAAATATTTAAAAATTCTAAATATTTTGAAAAAAATTAAATTAACCAAATGTCAAAAATAATTATAACAGAATTTTATCTTATTGAGAAAAAACAAATTTACTTTAGAAAATAATAATGCAATAAATATAAAACAGAATTTTATGAAACAATTTTTTATTTTATTTAAAAAAATAAATTTACAATAATAAATATGGAACAGAATGTTACAAAACGAAATTTTATTTTATTTAAAAAAAAAAAAAAATTATCTTAAAAAATAACTAAAATTATTTTAAAAAATAAATTGTTCTACTTATTAATTTAATTTAATTATATATATATATATTTAAATTCAATTAAATAATAAATTAAAATTAATTATTTGGCTGTACAATGACATTTTGATGTTGTAGATTAATAACATTAGGTTAAGAATACTTAAAGTAGTTGCTATTTGCTGCCTTTCTGCTATAGTTTCCACCACAATCTAGATAGAAAAATCAAACACGTAAGTTGCCATTATTTCGGATACAGTTGAGTTTAGTAAGTTCTTAATACTTTAAGAATACTTAAAGTATTGTTGATAAAGTTAATTTTAGTAGTATTTTTGATAGACTTTGAAAAACAGTCACAAAAGGGAGGGACTTGATCGATGTTATTTTTTTTTCTATATATTACATCATGAAAATAATTATATATCTCTCTCACATCTTCATATTAAACACATTATTAAAATGTTTTAATTATGATAATTTTTTATTTTCAATAATTTTTTATATATATATAAACATTGAAATATATTTTTAAATGTTATGTGTCAATTTCATGTTGATTATATATATATATATATAAATTTGATATTGAAATACTTTATTTATGGTAGACATTAAAATATTTTATTTATATAAGGCATTGAAATTTTCTTCTTATTATTATTAATATATTTTCAAATACCATGTGCAATCTCCATGTTAAACACTATCAGAATTACACATCATTTATGAGTGGAATAAGAATGAGATCAAAAAAATATCTTAAATCAAAAGCTTAAAATCCCATAGAAACAATTGTTTTAAGGGAGAAAATATGGTTAAAAAGAACACTCTAGCATTAGCACCATAAATAGATAAATTGATTCTAACATAACATATGAGTATTAACTAGTGTACCTAATCCACTAGAATTCATCATAAAGCTTCAATCCCAAAAAGGAATTTGAAGCTTCAATCCCATTATTATCCCACTAGCATCATAATCCACTTGGAATGCTTTAACACTTTTCTTTTCGAAAGCTTAAAATTCTTTTTTGCCATGTTCATTGGAATCTTCCTTTTCCAATACATTTGGTCAGTTCACAAATCCACTAAAGTTTTTAGTCAACTTTTCGTACAAACTTGCCAAACTCTTGAATTTTCTTGAATTTGATCTTTGGTGTTAGCCATTTAACAATTGCTTGAACCTTTTCTAGATTCATCTTCAACTCGCCTTAAGATATGATAAATCCTAATTACATTAATTCTTCTTATGCGATTGAACACATCTGTTATTTAAGCAACAAGTTCTCATTTTTGAGCTACTCCAACACTTCCTAGAAATATTTCAATTGCTTCTCCTTCATCTTGCTAAATATGAATATATCCTCAAGATATACAACCACTAATATGCCCAAGAATGGATTCAATACCTCATTCATCAATCTCATGTTTGTGTCATCTACATTTGTCAATTGAAATGGCATGACCATCCAATATACAACCCCTTTTTCATTTTGAAAGAAGTCTTCTACTCACCACCCTCATAAAATTTAATGTCGTATACAATCTTCAAGTAATTTTTCAAAAATACCTTGCACCACTTAAGCAATCCATTAAATTGTCTATCCTTAGCCATTGGGACCTATAATGGTTAGTCTATTAATCGCTCTCGAATTCATGCACATACTTCATTCCCTTCCTTCCTTTGTGTGTTTCTTTGGTGAAAGTATAGCTAGTGTGTGAGTGCAAGCTAATGATGGTCTCTCATGACGCATTAGTGGCAATGCAAACCTAAAAAACCAACAATATGGTAACTTGGAGGGATTATTCAAGGTACTTTTACAATGAATTTGAATATGGCGTAAGAAGATGAAACGTAGGAAGTTGAATTATCTTTCTGAATATACAACTTTATTCATAGAAATTGTGAAAACTATGTCAATTTGATTTTTTTCTAATAGCGGTATATTATTTTCCAACAAAATATAAGGTATTTGTTTTTGTTCGTGCAGGTGCTGAGTACCTTAACGATGGAATTTCGTTCCAAAAACTTGTATACTTTTAGAGAACCCATTTTTCTTGTGTAGTATATTTTTTTGGAAATTTATAATATTAATTTTATATTTTAAATTATCAATGTCAACATATCCCTGAAATTACAACATATTTTGTTCGTGCAGGCCAAGAGGGTCTTAACATGATAAAAACAATTTTTATTTATTTTTATCATAGATATCGGTATCCTCTAGTGCCACATATAACTAATGCAGAACCCCCTTCTCTCCTAAGGGATGCGCGACCTCTCAGTCTAGGATCGATGAAGAACTGAGTCTAATTGACTCTTTGGGTCTCCGGTAGACCCCAAATCCACTTACATAGGTCCTTTCCCCAAATGCACATATCATATTAGACCCACGACTTCTCTCCTAAGCATTGTTCGAACCTTAATGCCAAACGAGCGCTAGCTCTTCTCTACTAAGCCCTTTCTCTCACGCGACTACAATTCATGACCACGAGCCTAAACAAAGGTGCGTTGCGATTTTGCGAGTCGGGTATTCGTATGCGAGTCACCTCGACTCTCCTGATCTCCAAAATTCTAAAATACCAATATTTCCGAGCACCGAATCAACGGTCCACAATCCCCATGATCCAACGGTCTTGATTTCCTTTTCACGTATCAGGACTTCGCGTTTCGTGAAGTTGGAGGACCGCTCACCTCCCTTCTTCTGATATCTCCCTGGGAAACTAACGGTCCATATTCCTCCTTGATCTGATGTCTCAGATCAAACCGCAATTTTGTGATTTGCGAGTTCTTACAACTTTGCCTTTGACTTCTTTGAGTAACGAGTCACTGAAATGTTGATCTCTCGTCACATGTTTCCCTTGATGGACAGTTCCGATGATTTTATAATTTTTCAACCCTGCTCCTCCTGTGTACTTTCAAAGCTTATCGTTAGTGCACTTTACCTTAATCGGGAAATAACAATTCCTGTACGCTCAGACCAAATGAATGAGATATTTCCTTGTCTACGCTTACTCCTCGCTATTTGGACACTGATCAGATGGTACAGATCTTTCCCCTTGAGCTTACGATTTCTTCAGACTTAGAATATTTTTTAAGGATTCAAAGGCTTCGACCTTTGCCCTTCCTGCGAGTCTGTTTCTTGGATCTCGTTAACACTTATGAAAAGTGTTATTACTCATGATATTGGTCTTGTGAAGACTTCGACTTCTCAAGCACTCCTTGCGTTTCAGGGATTTCGATAACTTAGATCCGAAGGATTTCTCAAAGAGAAATTCCTCTCGCCCTCCTGGTGTTCTCCTTTTCTGGTTGTTCGACTTCTGCAAAGTCCCTTAGACACTTAGTCAAATCTTGGATCTATGCAGTTCTTGCACCAGATCTTTACGCAAGGTTCAAATTCTTGCAAATGACTGTGCATGCCTTGCACCAGTCTCTTTACACTCCTTGCAAAGGGAAAATTTCGTGCTATCTTTTCTGAGATTTAGAATCAAAACAGATCTCGTTAACGTACTCCTTGCATTCTTTGTGCACACCTTGCACCTCTCGACAGAAGAGAAACAATCGAAACCTATCCTAACATTCACAGTTCCATCTATTCATAACAAAATTCATTCATTCATTCATGAAAACAAAATAACAGAGAACTGTAAAACAATGTCCTTACCATACATTGGATCAATTTTTCTCTGTTATATTCATAAGTGAAAATGGTTACAACTGTAAATGAACAACAAAAACTTAAACTTAAAAATCTCCTACTAACTTGCAGCTATCTACCCTACAACCAACCTCATTTGGGCGTACAAAACCTCTATTTATCTGAGAGGGCTCTTAGGGTTTCCCCTGGATACTTGTCTACATCACAACCTATCCTACGACTATTTTAGTGCAGTTGCATTTGAGAGCCGGAGTGGAAACTCCCACTTCTTCGCTCGCGATTGATCATGCATGCCTCAAAAGATTATTCTGACGTTGAGCTAAGGTGTACTTCAAAATGTTTGCTGCAACTGCTAGCGTTGAGATCCCATACAGATTCCTAGACGTTGATGGGTCTTGCTCCGTGTTCTTAACAATGATGCTTTTGCATCATACTCATCTTGGAAAAAATTCATGGACTCCTGTCCATGAGCTCCTGCACCGACTTTCCATGCTTCTGTATAGCAGATTCATTTTCCCAACTGACATCCTCTATTGGGTGTCCCTTCCACTCGACTAGATATTCAAAATAGGTCTTCCTCCTGGTCTTTTTGCCAACCCTCTGATCAACAATATTTTCCATATGTGGTTTTTCTGCTATAGGCATTTGTTTCTCCCATTGGACCTTCTCTCGATATTCTAATCCCTCTATGTCATCTTTCCTGTAAGGATACAGGTCTCAAACATTAAATATGGGCGATATGCCCACATCATCTGCCAGCTCTGATACTACTTGATGCAGACCCCCCTTCTCTCCTAAGGGCTGCACGAACTCTCGGTCTAGGATCGATCAAGAACTGAGTCTGATTGACTCTCTAGGTCTCTTCTAGACCCCAAACCCACTTATGTAGGTCCTTTCCCCAAATGCACAGATCGTATGAGACCCACAGATTCTCTCCTAAGCGTTGTTCGAACCTCAACGCCAAACAGGCGCTAGCTCTTCTATGCTAATCCCTTTCTCTCACGCAACTATGGTTCGTGACCATGAGCCTAAACAAAGGCGCGTCGCGATTTCATGAGTCAGGTATTCGTATGCGAGTTACCCTGACTCTTATGATCTCTGAAATTCTGAAATATCGATATTTAGGAGCACTGAATCAACGGTCCACAATCCCTGTGATCCAACAGTCATGATTTCCTTTTCACTTATTGGGACTTTGCGTTTCGCGAAGTTGGAGGACCGCTCACCTCCCTTCTCTCGATATCTGAACTCTCGATATCTCCCTGGGCAACTAATGGTCGAGATTCCTCCTTGATCCGATGACTTAGATCAAATCACGATTTCGTGATTTGCGAGTTCTTACAACTCTACCTTTGACTTTTTCGAGTCATGAGTCAGCAAAATGGTAATCTCTCGCCATGTGTCTCCCTTGATGGATGGTTATGATGATTTCAGAATTTTTCAATCTCGCTCCTCTTGTTTACTTTCAAAGCTTATATTTAGTGCACTTTACCTTGATCGGGCAGTTACGATTCCTTTGCACTCAGACCGAACCACTGAGATATTTCCTCCTCTTTGCTTGCTCCTCACTGTCTAGATGTTGATCGGACGGTCCAGATCTTTCACCTTGAGCTTACGCTTTCTTCAGACTTAGAAGATTTTTGAAGGATTCAAAGGCTTTGACCTTTTTCCTTCCTGCGAGTTCGTTTCTTGGATCTTGTTAACACTTATGAAAAGCGTTATTCCTTCTGAGTTTGGTCTTGTGAAGACTTTGACTTCTCGCGCACTCGTTGCGTTTCAGGGATTTCGATAACTCAGATCCGAAGGATTTCTTGAAGAGAAATTCCTCTCGCCTTCCTGGCATTCTCCTTTTCTAGTTCTTTGACTTCTGCAAGGTCCCTTCGACACTTAGTCAAATATCAGATCTGTGCACTCCTTGCATCAGATCTTTACGCAAGGTTCAAATTCTTCCACACGACTGTGCATGCCTTGCACTAGTCTCTTTGCACTCCTTGCAAAGGGAAAATTTTGTGCTATCTCTTCTGAGCTTCAGAATAAAAACATATCCCATTAACACACTCCTTGCATTCTGTGTGCACACCTTGCACCACTTGACAAAAGAGAAACAATTGAAACTTATCCTAACATTCACAGTTTCATCTATTCATAATGAAATTCATTCATTCATTAAATAGAGAATTGCAAAACAATCTCCACACCATACATTGGATCAATTTTCCTTTGTTATATTCATAAGTGAAAATGGTTACAACTGTAAATGAACAACAAAAACTGAAACTCGAAAATCTCCTACTAACTTGCAGCTATCTACCCTGCAAGCAACCTCATTTGGGCGTATAAAACCTCTATTTATCTGATAGGGCTCTTAGGGTTTCCCCTAGCTACTTGTCTACATCACAACCTATCCTACGACTATTTTAGTGCAGTCGCATTACAGAGCCAGAGTGGAAACTCCCACTTCTTCCCTCGCGATTTCTCAAGCATGCCTTAAAAGGTTTTTTTGGCGTTGAGTTAAGGCGTACTTCAAAATGTCTACTGCAACTACTAGCATTGAGCTCCTGTACAGATTCCCAGATGCTGATCGGTCTTGCTCTGCATTCTTGATAGCGATGCTCCTGCATCAATAACTCATTCAAGAAATGTTTAAGCAGAAAAAAAGTTATATAATAAATAAGAGAGGTATGTAGTCTAGGATTTTGATATATATGAAGACAAAAATAGATTAAAAATAGTAAACATTACTAGTTAAAAAATATATATATATATTTCAAATCTACATAGCTGACTTTATCTATGTCTATAGTTTCTTCAACATCTGGATTGTTTATCCTATATAAAAATAATGTGAAAGACGAAGATATAAAGAGGTATTCACAAAAAATGGAGGTTTTTATCAATTTGTAGACCGAACCACTAGGTTTGTCATCACGAACCTAAATCTGAGGCAAAGAAGTCAGCATACACATTGTCAATCCTGCCCAAAAAAAATTGAATTCAAAAGAACACACACACATTCTTAAGAGTGTGAACGTGCTCTAGGAATGCACACAAGCTCCTAATAGCATACACGCACTATAGGAATGTGCACACGTTCCTAAGAGCACACACATGCTCTTATAAGCTATTTTTTATTTGTCATTCCCCTGCACCTCCCTCTTCCTCTCTCTCCTACATTTACCCCTCCTTTCTTGTCCCTCTAAATCTCCCTCTCTACCCGCCTTGTCTGTCTCACTCTCTCCCCCTCTCACACTCCTATGCATGCAAAGACCTATAAATGGCAAGAATTATACACAACAAGGCATGGAAAGACCTAGACATGGAAAGAATTATACAAAACAAGTCATCAAAAGACCTAGACCTATACCTTGCCTTGACATGCCTCAAAATCTCACACCCACTCCCTCTCTCTCTCTCTCTCTCTCTACCCATTTTTCCCTCCCTACCCTATTACGCCCCCCTCTATCTTCCACATTTCTCCCACCCTTTCTCTCTCTCCTCATTGCTAGTCTCACTCTAACTTTCTCTTTGCCCCTCTTTCTCTCTCTATTTCCCCTCTTTGTCTCCCACTGTATCCCTCCCTTCCTCTTACTCTCTCTCTACCCCCTCTTCTTTGTCTCTTCCCTTTCACTTACTATCCCTCTCTCTGCCCCCCCTCGTTTTCTCCCTCTCCCTCCCTCTCACACTATATATCTATACTCCTCCTCTTTATGTTTCTTTCTCCCCCTCTCACAGCCTCCATAACTCTCGCTCTCCTCCCCCTCCTCCCTATCTCTCTCCCCTTCCCCTCGCTCCCCCCTATCTCTCCTACATATACCCCTTTCTCCTACATTTACCTCTCTCTCTACCCCCCTCTCTATATTCCTCTCTCTCCCTCTCACACTCTCACACATTCTTTCTACTGCAATTCTATGCCTTTCTCTATCTCCCTCTCACACTCTCTCACACACACTTTATAACACCCCTCTATGTCTTCCTATCTCTCCCTATCACACTCTAACACACTCACTCTCTACCTCCCCTCTTTTCCTTCCTCTCTCTCCCTCCCACACTCTCACACACACACTTTCTATCCCCCTCTATACCTTTCTCTCTCTCCCTCCCATACTCTAACACACTCACTCTCTACCTCCCCTCTTTTTATTCCTCTATCTCCTTCTCACACTGTCACACACTAGAAAGTTTGGTACATTACAAGGAAAGGCATGGTAAGGAAAGAAATTTCCTTGTCCTAGACCTAGCAAGGAATGTCAAGAACTACACCTAGACCTATACTTAGACCATGAACTCTTCCTGGATTTCTCTCTTTACATCTATATACCCATCGTCCCTCCATCTCCCCCCTTCCTATGACTCTCTCTCTACCCCCTCTCTTTGTCTCCCTCTCCCTCCCTCTCATACACTGAAACACTCCATGTCCATCCCCCCTCTCTTTCTTGATCTCTCCCCCTCTCACACTCACACATTATTTCTCTACCCCCTACCCCCCCC